>JACEEZ010021130.1:117500-132500 GCA_016584305.1 Chionoecetes opilio | reverse complement strand
CACGACAGAGTGAGGTTAGGTTAGGTTAGGCATGGGAGCAAGGTGAAAGGGGTGGCAGAGGTTAGCAGGGGTGGAAAGGGCATGGGGTGAGGGAGAACTGGGTGGGATGGAGAGGTTACTGGGGCAAGAACTGGTACTGGGGGACTGGGAGGGAGACTATAAACAAAAACAAAGAAATTAAGACTGAATTGAAAGAGGATAGGGAGGAAAGTAGCGTAAGTTGGCATTGATTTAACGTTGCAAAGTGAAAGGAAAGGAGGAAGGTGGATATAGGATGTGTTTTGTGAAGGTTATTAGGCTTCGTGGTAGGTCAGGGTATGAGAGAGAGAGAGAGAGAGAGAGAGAGAGAGAGAGAGAGAGAGAGAGAGAGAGAGAGGAGAGAGAGAGAGAGAGAAATGTGTGGAGTCGATTAGGCTTAGTGGTAGGTCAGGGTATGAGAGAGAGAGAGAGAGAGAGAGAAGAGAGAGAGAGAGGAGAGAGAGAGAGAGAGAGAGAGAGAAGAGAGAGAAGAGAGAGAGAGAGAGAGAAGAGAGAGAAGAGAGAGAGAGAGAATGTATGGGGTTAGATAGAGAGAGAGGAGAGGAGAGAGAGGAGAGAGAGAGAGAAGAGAGAGAGAGAGAGAGAGGGAAGAGAGAGGGAGAGAGAGAGGTGTTAGTTAGAAGAGAGAGAGAGAGAGAGAGAGAGAGAGAGAGAGGGAGAAGAGAGAGAGAGAGGAGAAGGAGAGAGAGAGAGAGAGGATGTTATGGGGTTAGATTAGAGAGAATGTTATGGGGTTAGATTAGAGAGAATGTTATGGGGTTAGATTAGAGATCCCCATTTTTTAATCCATTTCCCCTAACCCCATTCTTTTTTTCCCATTTCCCAAAACCTTTTCCCTTTAAATACAATTCCTTCTTCCCCTTTTTTCCCCCCACCTTCCTTCTTCTTTACCCTTTAATTTCCTTCTTCTTCCCTCTTTTAATTCCTTTCTTCCTTCCTAAACCCCACCTCCTTTAAACCCATTTCCTTCCTTCTAAAAAAACCTCCTTCACCCCCTCCTTTCCTTTTTATTCCCCCAATTTCCTTCTTCTTCCTTTCCTTCCCCAAATTTTTTACTTTCCCCCATTTCGGGAATGAAACTGGGAATCTTTTTTAAACCCAAACTTTTCTGGGGGGTTTTTTTTCTATAAAAAAAACAAAAATGATTTGGTAGGGGAAAATTTTTAATTCATTTTTCTTCCCATAACAAGGAAATTTTTTTAACCCTTTTTTAATTTTCTTCTTATTAATAAAAATTTTTAGGGCCCTTTAACAAGGGGGGATTTTTTTTCCCATTCCTTTTTTATCATTTCTTCTTAAAACCAATTTCCCATAAAAGTTTTTAAAATTTTTCCCCAAAATTTTCCCTTAAAAAAAAAAGGGGGGGTTTCTTTAAAATTTTTTAAAAAAATTTTAAAAAAAAAAAGACCTCAAAAAAAAATTTTTTTAAAAAATTTTTTATTTTTAAAAAAGGGGGGGAAAAAAAAAAAAATAAGAATTTTTTAAAAAAAAATTTTTATTTTTTAATTTCTTTAATTTTTTTGGGAAAATTCTTTTATAAATTTTTTTTTTAAGACCATTTTTTAAAACCAAAAAAGAAAAAGGGCCCCAAAAAAAAAAGGGGGGGGGAAATTTTTGGGGGTTAAAATGGGGGAAACACATTTTTTTTTCGTTTTACCGATTTTTTAAACTAAAGGGGGTAAAAAAGGGGGGAAAATAAAAACCCCCACCAAATTTTTAATTACCTTTTTTCCCTTAAAACCCCTTTTCCTATCCTTTTCCTTCCATTATACCCTTTTCCCTTCCTTCTACCCCATTTCTTTTCCTTATCCCATTTCCTTCCTTCTACTCCATTTTTTTCCTTCTATTCCCATTTTCCTTCCTTCTTTATCCCTTTCCTTTCCTTTTTCCTTTTTCCCCTTTTCCCTTCTTCTTATCCCCATTTCCTTCCTTCTATTCCCCATTTTCTTCCTCTATCCCCATTTCCTTCCTTCTATTACCCATTTCCTTCCTTCTATCCCCATTTCTTTCCTTCCTTTCCTTTACACCCATTTTCCTTTATCCCTTCCTTCCTTCTACCCCTTTTCCCTTCCCTTCTATCCCTTTTCCCCTTCCCACTATCCCCTTTTCCCTTTCCCTTTCTACCCATTTCCTTCCTTCTTTTACCCCTTTCCCTTACCCCCTTTCCCTTCACCCTTCCTTCATTCTATCCCTTTTCCCTTCCTTCATATCCCATTTCCCTTTCCCTTTATTTCCCTTTTTCCCCTATCCCCCAAATTTTTTTTTTCTCCTTTAATACCAAAATTTTTTCCTTTTAACCACTTCTTTTTTTTATCCCCATTTCTTCCTTTATCCCATTTCCTTTTTTCCCTATTTCCTCCTTCTTATATCCACATTTCCTTCCCTTCTATCCCTATTTTCTTCCTCCTTGTTTCGTTTTCTTCCTTTCCATCACCCATTTTCTTTCCTCCTTTATTCCTATCAATTTTCTTCCTTAAACCCATTTCCTTCCTGTAATCCCTATTGTCTTCCTTTCATCCCCATTTCCTTTCATCCTTATTTTCATGCCTCGTTTTTATTTCCTACATATTTTCTTCCCTCTAACCCCATTTCCTTCCTTCTATCACCCATTTTCTTTCCTCCTTTTACTTCCTACCCATTTTCTTCTTTCTATACCCATTTCCTTCCATTCTATCACCCATTTCATTCTCCCTTTATTCCCTTCTATCACCCATTTCCTTAATTTTATCTCCATTTCCTTCCTTTCAGACCTCATTTCTTACTTTTAGACCCAATTTCCTCCCTTCTAACCACATTGTCTTCCCCATTTCTCTTTCATTCATATCTTTCCCTTGGTTTCAGTGTTATCCCCATTTCCTCCCTGCTATCCCCCATTTCTTTTATTATATCCCCATTTTCTTTCTTCTATCACCTATTTTTTGCCTCCTTTCATTTCCTACCCATTTTCTTCTTTCAATCTTTATTTTCTTTCTTCCTTTTAGAACTACCACCCATTTTCTTTCCTCCTTTTATTTCCCGCCCATTTCCTTTCTTCTATCCCCCTTTTCTTCCATTCTATCACCCATTTTCTTCCCTCCTTTTACTTCATACCGACACCTTTTCTTCCTTTAATCTCCCATTTCCTTCCTTTTATCCCCATTTCTTTCATTCTACCCATTTTCTATCCTCCCCATTTCCGTGTTCCGTACCTGGCACCAGAAGGAGGACACGGCGTGGTTGAGGGCGCGGGTGTCCGTCTCCGTCATGGGCATGTGGCGGGTGTGGTAGAGGTGGTAGCGGGCGTACAGCGGCAGGGAGATGAGCACGGTGGGCAGCACGAACACCACCAGGAAGAACGAGATGACCCGCCATGCTGACGCCATCTGAAATAGGTCATAAAAGGTCAAGAATGGATAATAATGGGGCATAAAATGGATAATAATCATAGAATCTCCTTTTGGTTGTTGATTTAATTTGTATTTTAATGGCCTATGTTCTGAAAAAATGGGTTAAAAAAGGTCAAGAATAGGTAATAATGGATCAGAAAAGGTCAAGAATGGGTGAATAATGGGTTGAAAAAAGGTCAAGAATGATAATATTGATGGAAGTTCATTTTGTTGTTGAATTTTGCTGTATTTTAATGGCCTATATTCTGAACAAAGGGTTAAAAAGGTCAAGAATGGATAATAATGATGTTATTTTTGTTGCTAAGTAAAAGGTCAAAAAGGGATAAAAATGGGGTTAAAAAGGTCAAGAATGGGTAATAGTGATGGAAGTTTTTGGAGGGGTCAAAAAAGGTCAAAAAAGGATAATAAAAGGTCAATAAAAGGCTAAAAAGGGTTAAAAAAAAAAGGTCAATCATGAATAATAATGATATAGGATTTTTTTTTTTTTATTATGCTGTTTTTTTATTGTCTATGTTCTATGTCTTAATTCTAGTTTGCTATTTTTTTATTGGTATTAGTATTTGCTAGCCATAATTTTTTTCCTTTTTTTCTTCATATATTTGGTTATTGCCTAAACATATACGGAGAAAAAAAAAAAAAGGAAAACTGGTCCGTCTAAACAAGTTACGAAAAAAAATAAGCAAATAAAAGAAACAAAGGAAAAAAAAAGAATCATGAATAATTTTGATTCTTTATGTCTTTATGCTTATTTATGCTTCTCTGTTGACTAATTTCTGTGCAATGATTCTTGTATATTGCATATTTGCTGAATTTTTGACTTTGCTTTGACTGAATGTGGATTGGTTGTCTTACTACGGATTATCAAATCTCCTGTCCTCTCTACACTCCGCTCTTATCGCTACTATTCCTCTCTAAACTACCTAAATCATCTAATCTCTCTTCTTCGTCTGCTAAATCTCCCTCTAATAGTCGCTTCACTGTTCATATCTCTTCAATCTTAAGCTGGTTTCACATATAAATGATTCTTCTTGCTTCTGCTCTCTCTGCTCATCTCTCTTTCTCTCTCGTTTCTCTCTTCTCTCTCTCTTTCTCCTCTCTCTCTCTCTCTAATGTTCCATATTAAGTGTCATTCTCTCTCTCTATCTTTAGTAGGTTCAATCTTAAATTCTCTCTCTCTCTAATGTCCTCTCTCTCTCTCTCTCTCTTCTTATTCCATTATTCTCTCTCTCTTCTCTCTCTTCCTCTCTCTCTCTCTCTCTTCTCTCTCTCTCTCCTCTTCTCTCTCTCTCTCTCTCTCTTCTCAGCACACATTAAAGTTACATAAAAATAGCGACAAAGTCCTTGGTGAATGGTATAAGGTGATAATGGTGATATGGTATAGTGTGTGGTTTGTGGTGATAGTAGTGTGACGGTGATAGTAATAGGGTGGTATAATGGTGATGATAGTGGTAATGGTGATGATAGTTGTTTGTGGTGGTGATCATTATAAACAGACTATAAGAATTTCACCAATCAGAGAGAGAGAGAGAGAGAGAGAGAGAGAGAGAGAGAGAGAGAGAGAGAGAGAGAGAGAGAGAGAGAGAGAGAGAGAGAGAGAGAGAGAGAGGAAGGAGAGAGTGAGAGGGGAGAGGAGAGGAGAGAGAAGAGAGAGAGGAGAGAGGAGAGAGAGAGAAGAAGAGAGACGAAGAAAGAGAGAAGACAGAGAGAAAGAGACAAGACAGAAGACAGAGAGAAAGAGAGACAGACAGGTGAGAGAGAGAGGAGGAGAGAGAGCGATGAGAAGAGAGAGAGAGAGAGAGAGAGAGAGAGAGAGAGAGAGAGAGAGAGAGAGACAGACAGAGAGAGAGAGAGTATATACCTAAAATTTCCCAACACCACATCACCACCACCCTCCCAACAATGGACTATTCTCTGACGTCAAAGCCAAGACAAACATTACACTCGCCTCCTCCTTGGATATTCCCGCTCATTGCCCGCCCTGACGAAGCATCTGCAGGAGCCTCCAGTGTGTGTCTAACCCACCCTGCCTACTTAAGACCCCGCCTGGCTATCCCACACCCTAAGGCATTTTACTCATTAGGTAACATAGTGCTGGGAGGAGAAGAAGTGCTGGGAGATGAGAACACAAAGGAAACAATGAATTAGGATGTTCGTATAAGGACCAAAACTAATGAAAATGTTTTAGTAGGTGAAATAAATAAAGGAAGAGTTGATAAGTCTGTTAACTAAGGAGACGAAGTTTGAAGAGGACCTATGAAGCGATACTATAAGGAAGAAAGGTCACAAGAAGAAGAACGTAAATAGAAGAGGTACCAAAAACCCTCACTGGGGAATATCAATAATTAACTTTACAACTTTGAGCCATTGTACAAACACATGGAAGAGAAAAAGAAAAGAAAAGTGAGAAGAGGGAAAATGGCTTGTGTCTAAACCTGTTCGAAGGAGAGAGGAGAGAGAGAGAGAGAGAGAGAGAGAGGAGAATGAGGAGAGAGAAGAGGAGAGAGGGAGAGAGAAGAGGAGAGAGGGATGAGAGAGAGAGAGAGACGAGAGAGAAGAGAGAGAGAAGGAGAAGAGAAAGAGAAAGAGAAGGAGAAAGAGAGAGGAGAAAGAGAAGGAAAGAGAAGAGAGAGACTGAGAGAGAAGAAGAGAGAGAGCAAGAGGAGAGAGGAGAGAGAGAGAGGAGACAGAGACAGAGACGAGACAGGAGAAGAGAAGAGAGAGAGAGAGAAGAGAGAGAGAGAGAGAGAGAGAGAGAGAGAGAGAGAGAGAGAGAGAGCATAACAAAAAAACATAATAGAACTAAGCAAAAACAATCACCCGATGCACTTAACACACAATAATCACCTAAATAAGATATATAAGTATTTAAAAGTCTACAATTACTGTTATATGTAAATTCATTAACGGTACGAAGAGTAGTAAATTAGGTAAGATAAGTATTGCCATCACTTCATCCTACCGACCCAAGGCAAGGCTGAGGACAACATTACAACTCTACAACTACAACACTACAACAACATTACAACTACAAACACTACAACTACAACATTACAACTCTACAACTACAACATTACAACAACATTACAACACTACAACTACAACACTACAACTACAACATTACAACTCTACAACTACAACACTACAACTCTACAACTGCAACACTACAACTACAACATTACAATTCTACAACTACAACATTACAACTCTACAACTACAACAACATTACAACTCTACAACTACAACATTACAACTACAACACTACAACTACAATATTACAACTCTACAACTACAACTACAACACTACAACTACAACATTACAATTCTACAACTACAACACTACAACATTACAACTACAACACTACAAACTACAACTCTACATTACAACACTACAACTACAACACTACATTACAACACTACAACAACAACACTACAAAGACATTACAACACTACATATTCATCAACATTACAACACCGGCCACACCCATTCTATTAATACCTGATCTAATAAAGGTGTAAAAGTCTATTACGTATGCTTAAGATGCTTGCAACAGCTGCCATCCTGGTATTAAGCAACAAATTTGTCTCAGGAGGACTGATATCAAAAGTTATATTCTATTCTATATTATTTTTAAGACTATTCTGCTTCTCTCTCATACACACTTTTGCTCTCTCTCTCTCTCTCTCTCTCTCTCTCTCTCTCTCTCTCTCTCTCTCTCTCTCTCTCTCTCTCTCTCTCTCTCTCTCTCTCTCTCTCTCTTTTGCCCCCTTCTCCCCTCTTTAACTTTTCCTTCCTCTCCCTCTCTAAAGTTTACTCCATATCTATCCTATTCTTTATCCCAATGTTGCTCCTCCCCCTCCCCTACTCTCACTCTTTTTCAGTTCTGCTCCCTCTCCCATTTCCCTATTAAGACCCCCTTTCCCTCTCATCAAATTTTGCTTCCTACCTCTCACCTAATTCTGCTCTCTCTCTCTCTCTCTCTCTCTCTCTCTCTCTCCTCTCCTTCTCTCTCTCTCTCTTCTCATTCCAGCATCTCATCCTTTCTGGCTCCCTCTCACACGTGCAATCTCCTTCTCTCTCCTCTCTCTCTCTCTCTCTCTCTCTCTCTCTCCTCTCTCTCTCTCTCTCTCTCTCTCTCTCTCTCTCTCTCATCCAGCATGGGGAAAACAGGAAAATAGAAAACAGGTCAGATTTCCCACCAACAATTTCCTCTTGAGACATGGCAATCCCTTAAGGCGATAGAAAAACTCATCTTAAATTACCAATGACCTCAATAGTCGAGATATGGAAAACCCTTAAGACGAAATAACGAAATCTTATACTATTACCGATGACCTCAATAATTTCTTCCTTGGATAATACGATGATGAGTTAGGTATTTGTCTTGGGTGGTCATTGTCTGCGTGCATCTAAGTCAAAGTTATCGAGAGCAAGGTTAGTGTGTTTTTGTTTTTACCTTTAAATGCCAAGAGTGTCAGGTTACGTTATATTGGTGAAAGTGTGTGTGTGTGTGTGTGTGTGTGTGTGTGTGTGTGTGTGTGTGTGTGTGTGGGTGTGGGTGTGGTGGTGGTGGTGTGTGGGTGGGTGGGTGGGTGGGTGGGTTGGTGGGTGGGTGGGTGGGTGTGTGTGTGTGTGTGTGTGTGTGTGTGGTGTGTGTGTCTGTGGTAAATATTCAATTCACCAGGAAAAGAAAATTTGATACAAGCATTAAGGTTGTATAACTCTACTTTTTTTTTTTTTTCTTCTTCTGATAATGTAATAACGTGCTTCAAGGGACATTAGTTAAGTGCACAGCAATAAAGGACTAATGGAAGGTGGGCATCACATCTCAATAAAGAAGAAGAAAGAAAAAAATAATTAGGCGGCAAAAAAGAAAAGATGTAAAAAAAATATTCTCATGGGATCGAAAAGTTGATTAAAAATAAACACCTTGATAATGATAATAATAATAATAATAATAATAATAATAGGAGAAACCGTAGCTAGAATAAAAATAATACAAGATTTATACAAAAAACGTGAAATTACACAGATAAAAATATATAAGCGACACTTTTAAAAGAGTGAAAATAAACCGGCTTCTTCACAAGGGCAGTCAGAATGCACTAAACTACGCATCGCCACGGCCCTGTATCTCCGTCTCCTTGACCCTCGTGCCTGTGGTTATGACGAAGGACAACCCCCAACCTCCCCCCCCGACCCCCCCCACAAAGGATAGGGGGGAAATCCGGGTCACCTCTTCGCCCCCCTTCCATAATGTTTCTGTGTGTGGTTCCGTTACTGTGTTGTAAGGAATGTATGGAAGCTGTCACCACTACTGCTTAAAGAAGGGGGGGGGGAGGAAATATAGAAGTATTGGGAGGAAGAGTCAAGGGAAATAAGATGAAAGAAAAAGATAAGGATAAGGATGAGGGAAACAAAGATGAATTAGGAGGGGAAAGAGTAGAGGGTAAGAAGATGAAAGGAGGAGGAGGAGGAGGAGGAGGAGGAGGAGGAGGAGGAGGAGGAGGAGGAGGAGGAGGAGGAGGAGGGCTTATTGATAAGGAAAAAAAGTGTAGGAACGGAATGCAATGGTGAAGGTCTCTGTCAACGAAGGAAAGTGTGTGTGTGTGTGTGTGTGTTGTGTGTGTGTGTGTGTGTGTGTGTGGGTGTGTGTGTGTGTTGTGTGTGTGGTGTGTGTGTGTTTGTTTTGTTATTCACCCCCCATGGTCTTGTCCACGCGAGCTGTCTCGCGATCGCCAGTTTCACCCTCTCAGTGCGACCTTGGAACTCATTATTACCGATCTTTGGGCAATGTTAGGACCTCACACACCACCATCCCCTTGCTCAAGGGGAACAGTACCGGCCGAATTTCACAGTGGAAAAATCCCCGGGTATGAGCGGGGTCGGGGATCGAACGCCGGACCACAGAATGATGCCGTGCGCCCTAACCAACTGAGCCACACGGACGTGTGTGTGTGTGTGTGTGTGTGTGTGTGTGTGTGTGTGTGTGTGTGTGTGTGTGTGTGTGTGTGTGTGTGTGTGTGTGTATGTGTGTGTGTCATTCACCCATGGTCTTGACGACGGGTCAGCTTGCGATCGCCAGTTTCACCCTCCCGGTGCAGGCTCGGAGCTCATTATTACAGATCTTTGGGTAATGTTGGGATCTCACACACCACACCCCCCCTCCTCTTGCTCAAGGGGGACAGTAACCACGCCATACAAAACTATTTAATTAGTAAAGAAATTATGTCTATCGTTTTCCTTCCTTATCATCTTATTGGATACCGTGGTGTTGGGTGTGGTGGTGTGGGTGTGTGTGATGTGTGTGTGTGTGTGTGTGTGTGTGTGTGTGGTGTGTGTGTGTGTGTTGGTGTGAGTGTGTGTGTGTGTGTGTGTGTGTGTGGTGTGTGTGGTGTGATGTGTGAGTGTGTGTGGTGTGTGTGTGTAGTTGTGTGTGTGAGTGTGTGTGGTGGTGTGTGTCGTGTGTGTGTGTGAGTAGTGTGTGTGGTGTGGTGTGTGTGTGTGTGTTGTGTGAGTAGTGTGTGTGAGTGGTGGCGTGTGAGATGTGTGGTGAGTGAGTGTGAGTGAGTGTGTGTGGGTGTGTGTGTGTGGTGTGTGTGTGTGTGTGTGTGGTGTGTGGTGAGTGATGTGTGTGTGTGAGTGTGTGTGTGTGTGTGCGTGAGTATGTGTGTGCGTGAGTATGTGTGTGCGTGCGTGTGCGCGTGCGTGTGCGTGTGCGTGTGCGTGTGCGTGTGTGAGTGTGTGTGTGTGAGTGTGTGTGTGTGTAGGGAAGGGGGGAGGGTAGCGATGAGATATCATTTTTCTACCTTTTTTTTCCTATTCCAGCGGCGGCGGCAACACTGGTCCAGACACACTACAAGACACCGCCGCGTACAGTTGCCAGATTGAGCTATACAACCCACAAGGCCTCTCTCTCTCTCTCTCTCTCTCTCTCTCTCGTCATTCCTGGGTTTTTTTTACACCCAAGCCAAAAAAATAATTTCCTTTTGCCGTCCGCATTCTCGCCGAGGATGTCTGATTCTCCTCCTCCTCCTCTGGTTCTTCCTTCTCCTCCTCTTCTTCCTTCTACTCTTGCCCCGTTTTTTTCCAGTTTCTTCCTTCCTTACTACCTCCTCTTCTGCCTCATCCTAATCCTTCTCTTCCTCCACCTCCTCCTCTTCCCTTTTAAAGTCTTCAGCAACAAGAAGTAATGACGTTGCACACACAAAACCTATACGTACACACACACACACACACACACATACATGACCTATCCACAAAATACCTACATCCAAAGTATACCTACATGACTGGATTTTACGACTCCACCATCATCATCATCATCATCAGCATCATCATCACAACGGAACACGGATATATTCTTTGCTACGTTAATCCTACGCGTCCTTCGGGTATCCTTCCCTCCTTTGCCTTTTGAAGGTAGGAGGGAGTAGGAGTATTCAGGAGTAAGGAAGGATGAGTTATATTTATCTACTACGCTATGGCTAACTACCACCAACACCATACCATATCCACTACGCTATGGCTACTACCACACACCTACCATACCTACGCTATGGACTAACTACACCAACACCATACACATATCCTACGCTATGGCACTATACACCCACCAACCAACCACTACGCTATGGCTAACTCCACCACCACATACCATATCCACTACGCTTGGCTAACTCCACCACCACCATACCATATCACTACGCATGGCTACTACCACCACCACTCATACCATTCCATACGCTATGGCTTATACCACCAACACATACCATAATCCACTACGCTTGGTAACTACCACCACCAGATACCATCTGATCTCCTTCCTACGCTATGGCTAACTCCACCAACATCCATACATATCCCTTACGCTATGGCTAACTACCACCACACCATTACTATTCCACTCGCTATGGCTAACTACCACCACCCATACCATATCCAATCCTATGGCTACTCCCTCCACCCTCCTCTATCCACTACGCTTAAGCTAACTACCACCAAACCATACATCCCTACGCTATGGCTACACACACACCAACCATATCCACTAACGCTATGGCTAACTACCAACACACACCATGACCATATCCACTACGCTAATGGCTAAACTACACCACCACATGACCATATCCACTACACTATGGCTCACTATCCACCACACCATACATCATCATCCACTACGCGACGATATACCACTAGCACGATCCAATCCCTACGCTATTCGGCTAACTACCATCCACACCTGCATTTGAACCAATCACTACGCTATGGGCTAATACACCAACACCATACCATATCCACTACGCTATGGCTAACTACCACCAACACCATACCATATCCACTACGCTATGGCTAACTACCACCACCACCATACCATATCCACTACGCTATGGCTAACTACCACCAACACCATACCATATCCACTACGCTATGGCTAACTACCACCACCACCATACCATATCCACTACGCTATGGCTAACTACCACCACCACCATACCATATCCACTACGCTATGGCTAACTACCACCAACACCATACCATATCCACTACGCTATGGCTAACTACCACCAACACCATACCATATCCACTACGCTATGGCTAACTACCACCACCACCATACCATATCTACTACGCTATGGCTAACTACCACCACCACCATACCATATCCACTACGCTATGGCTAACTACCACCACCATCATACCATATCCACTACGCTATGGCTAACTACCACCACCATCATACCATATCCACTACGCTATGGCTAACTACCACCACCATCATACCATATCCACTACGCTATGGCTAACTACCACCAACACCATACCATATCCATCTCGTAAAGACAGAACCTAATCCATATATGACAAGTACCAAAGACTACTATATTAGTTCAACTTCTTAACAATATATCCACATTACAAAAAATATATACCCACACCACTAACTATACAAAAAAAAGAAAAAATCAACTCCACACATCGAATTTAAAGAACCGCACGAAATATCCAAATCATAGCAGAAAAGAGGAAGAAAAATGCTATAACTTGATACCTTAGAATTGAAGAATACAAACAGGCTAACTTTAAACCTAAGAAAAATAGTAGAGGAGGAAGAACAAGCAGCTAACTTTACTACTACGTCAAATATCATCATGGAAGTAGAGAAAACCCCCCAAATAATTCGTTTACTTCAGCTTAAATAAGAAATAAAGAACTTATTTTCGCGCGCCTACCTCCCCCCCCTCCCCCTCCCGTTCTAGTTTTATGGTGCTCCCCTCCCCCCCCCCCCCCTACATCCTGCCGCCCGTCCCCAATGCCTCCTTCTGAGTTCTGACACCCTTGCAGCAGTAGAAAGACCTGACTCGCTTACAAAGACAGGTTAATTAATGATGAGGGTTAATGACTTTGTACTGTGATAGTCTGACACACACACACACAACACACACTCTCTCCCTCTCTCTCACGTGGCTGTTAGGTAACTGCTTGTTATACTGTAAGTGATGGTTCAGTGCATGTAATAGTCTCTCTCTCTCTCTCTCTCTCTCTCTCTCTCTCGTGGCTATCAGGTGGCTGCTTAATTGTTATTAGTGATTAATTTTAGTGCCTGCGATCTCTCTCTCTCTCTCTCTTTTCTCCTTCTCTCTTCTCTCTCTCTCTATCTCTCTCTCTCTCTCTCTCTCCACGCATTCTACCTTAACATTCACTCACTCGCGCAACTCAACTACGACACTGATATTACTACTATTACAACAACACACACACACACAAAGGGGGCAAGGCAAGTCCTAGTACCTTCCAGAGGCGCGTCAAGGCTTGGTTCTCCTCCTGAAGGGCGGGCGGGGCGGGTACGGGATGCACCTCACACACGATGGTAAACACAGGTCCTCCGCCGCCCTTCACGGGAATCACGATGTTCCTCACTATGCCAACCATGGTGATACGGAGGGGGAGATTGTGGCGATTGTGACTTCAACGCTACACAACCTCCAATCCTCTACCTTGTGGACTAGAGGGAATCAGTGCTTAGCCAATCTCCAATCCTCCTCTGCCTTGTGGATTAGAGGGATTCAGTGCTCAAGCCAATCTTCAATCTTGTTTCTAATCCGTCCGGGCGCTACTCTGGGTTCTGTAGTGTGATTTGAGCGCCTGTTATACCTCTAGTGCCATTCCTTCCTCCTCTACAGAACTCAAACTGTTATTCACGTAGGGTTAGAGCACGTGTGGCAGCGTGTGAGCCCCTTGCCGTGCCGTACAAGTCACCTGACGACACAGACACACGCGTACACAAACACACACAAGTCCTTCTGCACTAGCAACGCGCCGACGCTCGAATCAGCTATTATACCGAGACTCCGAGAGTTGACGCCCCGCCCAGATGAGGGTTGCCAACGCTCACTACCTACCCCACCACCACACTACCACAACCCTCCAAACCGCTACCCACTGCCACTACCACCTCAACACCACGAACCACTACCCATATCATCTCTATATCCTCCACGTCACCGAGGAATGGTGTTATGTTGCGTTATTTCTACAGTTCTTTAGTTTTTACCTCTTCTCTGATTCCTCTCCTTTGCACTTCATCCCCCGCCTCTCTCTCTCTCCCTCCCCCTCTCTCTCTCTCTCTCTCCCCCTTCCTCCCTGTCACGTGTCTAAGCAGATGACTTTTAAAGCTTCGTCATCTAGTTATATGTTTCTACTTATACCCTTCGTCCTTCCCTCCTCCTCCTCCTCCAACACAATACATCACTGCACTACACTATATCACCTGTCTGTCTGTCTGTCTGTAGGAATCCAACACATCGGGAGGCGACGTCCACTTGATGCTACGAGGGTGTAGGTACTGACGGCAGACCACCCTATGTGTGTGTGTGTGTGTGTGTGTTGCCGTGTGTGTGTGTGTGTGTTGTTGTCCAGGCAGTGTTACCAAGATGGATTTATGAAAGTAACGCAAATTTCTCGCCTCCATCAGCACCATCAGCACTTCTTCCTCCTCCTACTCCTTTACTTCTAACCTCTTATTCCTTTTCTTTTTCCTACTACGGTACTCCTTTTCTTCTTCCTCCTACTCCTTTACTTCTTCCTCCTACTCCTTTACTTCTTTCTCTTACTTCTTTTCTTCTTCCTCCTACTCCTTTACTTCTTCCTCCTACTCCTTTACTTCTTCCTCCTACTCCTTTACTTCTTTCTCTTACTTCTTTTCTTCTTCCTCCTACTCCTTTACTTCTTCCATGGAAAGTACACAATCCGCAGTGGATTGAACGGAGCTGGGGCCTGATTGACTGCTGCCTCCCAAGAAAGCGCCAGGCAAGGCTGCCGCACCACCCTTGAACCTCCACACTGTGTTCACACCATTACAAAACACACATAACATGACCTATCTATCAAGCACTAAACCTACCCCCACAAACTAGTAGTAGTTAGCCATAGATTACAGCTTTCAACTTTCCTCACAAATTCCATGCAGTTTTTCTTTATTGCATGGTATCACTTCTTTTCCGGCCAGCTTCGGCTGGAGGGATGGGTGGGTGGGAAGGAGCCTTCTACTTCCTATCCTTTCTCTCTTATTAT
>JACEEZ010021130.1:110000-112500 GCA_016584305.1 Chionoecetes opilio | reverse complement strand
CTAAACTACATTATCTACCCTTCATATAAACCACTAAACTACATTATCTACCCTTCATATAAACCACTAAACAACATTATCTACCCTTCATATAAACCACTAAACAACATTATCTACCCTTCATATAAACCACTAAACTAAATACTACCTTCATATAACCACTAAACTACATTATCTACCCTTCATATAAACCACTAAACTACATTATCTACCCTTCATATAAACCACTAAACTACATTATCTACCCTTCATATAAACCACTAAACTACATTATCTACCCTTCATACAAACCACTAAACTACATTATCTACCCTTCATATAAACCACTAAACAACATTATCTACCCTTCATATAAACCACTAAACTACATTATCTACCCTTCATATAAACCATTAAACTACATTATCTACCCTTCATATAAACCACTAAACTACATTATCTACCCTTCATATAAACCACTAAACTACATTATCTACCCTTCATATAAACCACTAAACTACATTATCTACCCTTCATATCAAACCAATTCCCTCATACAGTAAAACTCCCCTTCATCAACAAACACTAAAAACATAACTAAACACTAAACTAGCAAAACCAAGGCCAAGGGAATATGATATAACCTTTTTTCCTTGGCCTTGAACAAAACACCTCATCCCGTATCCCCTCAGGAGCATTACAAGAGGTCCCGCCAAGAGCTACCACTTTCCCGGGCAGGACAAGTTAGGCAGACGCAATACCCACCTTCCCGCGCTGTGACGTCAAGCAGGTAAATAAAAACACACCTGTCTAGTTACTGGGGGAAGGTTAGAAGGGAGGACGAGTTTACCTTATACTGTCCCGGATGAGCTGGGAATAATGTTACGACTTGGATAAAAAGGTTGTTGAATAGGTTATAGTGTGCGCGTGTGCGGGGGGGGGGGCGGGTTGTGTGACGTGTGTGTGTGTGTGTGTGTGTGTGTGTGTGTGTGTGTGTGTGTGTGTGTGTGTGTGTGTGTGTGTGTGTGTGTGTTGGGGGGGGGGTTGTGTGTGTGTGTGTGTGTGTTGGGGGGGAGTGTGTGTGTGACGTGTTGTGTGTGTGTGTGTGTGGTGTGTGTGTGTGTGTGGTGTGTGTGTGTGTGTGTGTGTGTGTGTGTGTTGTGTTGGGGGGGGGTTGTGTGTGTGTGTGTGTGTGTGTTTGGGGGGGGGTTGTGTGTGACGTGTGTGTGTGACACGTGTGTGTGTGTGTGTGTGTGTGTGTGTGTTGTGTGTGTTGGGGGGGGGTTGTGTGTGTGGGGGGGGGGGTGACGTGTGTGTGTGTTTTGTGTGTTGTGTGTGTGTGTGTGTGTGTGTGTGTGTGTGTGTGTGTGTGTGTGTGTGTGTGGGGTGGTGTGTTGGGGGAGGGAGTGTGTGTGACGTGTGTGTGTGTTTCTATGTTTGTAAGATGAGTAATGAGTGAAATATTAGGTGGATTGCTCTTTTGTTGTTGTTGTTGTAGTTTCGTGATACTATGAGTTAAGAATAGATATGAGGTAGAGTCTTATTATCATTATTGTTATTATTATTATTATTATTGTCATTATTATTGTTATACGTATATTACATATTTTGTTATCTTTGTCTCGTTGTAGTTTCGTATGATGAATATGATTATTATTTATACAACAATAATGTTATCTAGTGTTAAATGACATAAGATGAAATACAGCTAAGTATTAATTATCCGACCTTGGGGGGACCGAAGGTAGGTCGGATAATTGGAATAGTCGGATGTTCGGATATCACAGTAACCATAAACGTAAGGACAAAATGGTATAGAACATAAAAGATGCAGCTCTTGAAGGCCGATCCAGTGGTATACACGAAAGTAAAATTCATGCATAAATAAAGCCACAAATCAATATTTTCTATAAACTAAAAAAAAACGAAGTAAAATATATGGCCAAAACAAGACACAATGTGGTGGTGAAAAAAGTCGGTTGTTTGGACAAGTCGGATGTTTGGAGGTGGATGTTGGGAATTTGGCTGTATAAACAGTCTTAGGTAGATGGGAAAAAAAGGGAAAATATGGGAAATTCTTACATTCCTTTCCACGTATATGAAAAATAAACAGATTTTCCGAAAGTATGCATCAAAACACCGATCTAAAAAACACCGATCTAAAAAACACCGATCTAAAAAACACCGATCGAAACCTTTATGAATATAACTACTGAGGATGATGATGAAAATGATGACAATAATAATGATAAAAATAATGAAAATAAGAACAGCAATAATAATGAAAAAAATTATCTTATGATTTTAAGATGAGCAGGAAATGAAGTCAAAATATATGCAAGTAAACCAGCTTTTTGCCATCTATTTGTAACGGGAAGGAAGTCATGTATATATATATTTTTTCTCTATCTATCTATCTATCTATCTATCTCTCTATCTCTCTATCTCTCTCTCTCTCTCTCTCTCTCTCTCTCTCTCTCTCTCTCTCTCTCTCTCTCATTGGTGTAAATTAAGCACTACA
>JACEEZ010021130.1:95000-97500 GCA_016584305.1 Chionoecetes opilio | reverse complement strand
TTTCTTTCTTTTCTTCTTTCTTCTTCTTCTTTTCATCTTTCATTTCTTCTTGCCCCGTTTCGTAATGCCCCGGTACTCATTGGGTCTCATCCTTGCCCCGTAAATATTGCCCCGTTTCCATATCAGGTACTATTGTATATCGAACTTACTCTTACTACGTGATTTTTTGGCCCCATTTTACACGTCAAATATGGGTACTATAATTATTCTATGTTCCTTCTATCCCTAATATCTATGTTCTATGTTCTTCCTAGTTTTGCCATTTACAACTACCACTGCTACATACATCCCCCTTGTATCCTTTCTAGACCACCCTTTCTTACACGTCACACTTCCCTGTCTATAAACTCACTCCCTTCTCTCTATAGTTCACCCTTTCGCTTCAATAATGCCACTTCCCTTCAATAAACTCACCCTGTCCTCAATAAATCACCCCTTTCCCTTCAATAACTCACCCCTTCCTTCAATAAACTCACCCCTTCTCTCTATATTCACCCCTTCCCTTCTATAAACTCACCCCTTCTCTCTATATTCACCCCTTCCCTTCTATAAACTCACCCCTTCTCTCTATACTCACCCTTTCCCTTCAATAAACTCACCCCTTCCCTTCAATAAACTCACCCCTTCCCTTCAATAAACTCACCCCTTCCCTTCAATAAACTCACCCCTTCCCTTCAATAAACTCACCCCCTTCCCTGTCATAAAACTCAACCTATCTCTCTATACTCACCGCTTTCCCTTCTATAAACTCACCCTTCCCTCATACACTCACCCCTTCCCTTCAATAAACTCACGTCCTGTCCCTTCTATATTCAACCCTTCATTCTATCAACTCACCCCTTCCCTTCAATAAACTCACTCCTTCCCTTCTATATTCACCCCTTCCTTCCTGATAAACTCACCCCTTTCCTTCTATACACAACCCCTCGCCCCTTAACCTCCTTTGTCTACACAGTTATCCCTTGAACTAAACACGATCTACTACATAGCCTTACCTTACCTACCACTATTGAAACACCCCCTCCTCCCCCTCTATCCCCTACAAACCCTACCCTCCCTACCACTACTAACCAAACACCCCTCACTGCCCTCCCCTCACACATCCTCTACACACCCACAACACACCCCACACACGAAGTAAACAAGGACCCCCTCCCCCTCCCCCACCTGTCTCTACCTGGGCATCTGAAGGTAGCTTTTTGCCCTGTGTTAAGACGTGCCTTCCCTCTCTCCCTCTCTCTCTCTCTCTCTTTTTCCCTGAGGGGTTAAGTCGAGGCGCCATTCAGACGAGCTAAATATATTACTACGCAAATATACACACACACACACACGTATATGCCACGAAGGAATGGTGTTTATTGCTTCATTACAGGTGTCTACAGGTGTGTTGTGTGCCCAAGAAATGCATTAGCCTTCCCAAACGTTTTCATTTAACACTAACATTTAACAACAAAACAAAATATTATAAATAAAGCTTTGTTAATAAGTATTATACCTTACACCACCATACCTTATATAATAAAACTTGCTTCATCACATGTTCATACAAGTCATTCTAGTATAAAAATACGCGGAAGGAACAGTATCAAAAAAGTAAAGCCCCCCCCCCCCCCTATATACGATAGAAATAGGTCCCCCAAATGTCAAGCCCTGGCACGTGCCTGGCGTTGTAGTACCTGTAGGGTTACTCTCCTTGTATCTCGTTCGTACAAGAAGAGTACCTACATCTCGTACCTCATGTACTTATACTCATACGTCTTCTGCATGTACTACCTCTTTTCTCCTTATAACTGTATCTCCCGCTTTTAGGAAGGTGAGTTAAAGAGATGAGAGAAAGAGAGGGAAAGAGAATAGGGAAAACGTAAGAGCAGAACGAAGGTAAGAAACAGGAGAAAGGGAGGAAAGAAAGGAGGTAAGGAGTAAGACAGAGATGGGAGGAGGGAAGGAAGGAATCAGAGAGGAATAGAGAGATGAAGGAAGGATAGGGAACGAAAGAAGGAGTGAAGGGATGAGCTTCCTTCATCCCTTCATCTCCTATCACATACGTAAAAGGAGACGGATGATCTTCCTCCTCCTCCTCCTCCTCCAAGAGTGCAATGGAGAAGTTGGTCGTAGAAGAGAACATGAGAACAAGAGAAGAAAAAAAGAGAGAGAGAGAGAGAGAGAGAGAGAGAGAGAGAGAGAGAGAGAGAGAGAGAGAGAGAGAGAGAGAGAGTCGAGAGAGAGAGGAGAGATAGAGGAGAGAGAGCGAGAGAGAGAGAGAGAGGAGAGAGAAAGTAGGACAGGTGAGAAAGACCAGGTAATATGAACCCATAGATATAGTGGCAAGGTTGTACAGTACATAACCAGGTGTGTTAGGAGGGGAGGGGAGGGGAGGGGGAAGGGGGGGGGGGGGGGGGAATCAAGACAGGTAGACCCCCAACTCGCGACGTGACCGCTGACAGGTGTGGGACTCGTTGCGAACCGGTTATAATAGGTTACGACCGGTTGAGTGAGTGAG
>JACEEZ010021130.1:72500-82500 GCA_016584305.1 Chionoecetes opilio | reverse complement strand
TTTTTCTTTTTCTTTTCCTCTTTTGGGTGACTGGAAAGGAGATTTCGGATAATTTTTTTTTTCATTTTTCTTTTTCCTTTTTTTGGGAAATAGAGGGACTGAGGGTTATTTTCTTTTCCTTTTTCTGTTTCCCTTTTTTGGGTGACGAGATGAGACTTAGGATAATTTTTTTTCCTTATTTCTTTTTTCGTTTTCGTCTTTTTGGGTGAGTGATGATGAAGGACTTTCTGATATATTTTCCGGAGATATTAAACGATTTGGTTGGTTTACTATATAAAAAAAACTGCGACTGGTATCAAAAGGTGAAAACAAAATGTATAGAAATGTTACCACACACACACACACACACACACACACACACACACACACACACAGACACACACACACACACACACACACACACACACACACACACACACTATCATTATCCCCATCATCGCATTTATCCTATCTATTAAATTTATTCTTTCCCGTTTCAAATGATAAAGTTATGGCCACACGACTTCATGTTTGTTTACAGAGCCTTGAGGAACCTTAGGCAGTCACAACAAGGAAGACTAAGGGCGCCACACACACAACAAAGACACACACACACACACACACACACCACAACAGACAACAGACAGACAACAGACAGACAGACAGACAGACAGACAGACAGACAGAAAACACAGACAGACAGACAGACAGACAGACAGACAGACAGACAGACAGACAGACAGACAGACAGACAGACAGACAGACAGACAGACAGACAGACAGACAGACAGACAGACAGACAGACAGACAGACAGACAGACAGACAGACAGACAGACAGACAGACAGACAGACAGACAGACAGACACACACACACACACACACACACACACACACACACACACCACACACACACACACCTATCTCTCACGTATGTGTTGCGAGGGATAAACAAACAGGTATATTTTCACCATCAATTACTGTTTTTTCTCGTTTAACATTTCCGCACGGTTAATTTATAAGTATTAAAGCTCGCGGGTATCGAACTGGGATGATTTTTTTTCCCTATCAGGTTGTTAGGGTGACAGTTTATCCAGTCATCATCACGCCCTTGCTGAAGTTATTGTCTGAAGGTGATTGGCTGCCTGGAGATGATGTGTTCCCTGTCACTGCACAACATCAATAGTGAGTGAGTCAATCCTTACAACACTTCCGCCTTGCAATGTTTACTTGCATCACTCACTTCTTTATCACTTCTTTATCACTTATTTTTTCAGTAACATGCAACTCAAGGTTCGTAAGCAAACAAAAATATAATAAAATAAGTAATAATCAAATGAATAATAAAATGGAACAGTATGAAAAAAGTTTATAAAAATGAAGTCTCAAGACGCCTCTGCTATTGAAATTGTTACCTATTTTTTTTGAAACGCAGACCTATAGAAATATAATAATAAAAAAATAGATTTCGCCCCTCCAAGCTTATTATGTATCGATCTTATAGTTTGTTAAATCTCCTCCAGAGTATTAAAAAAAAAAAATATAAATATATATGTATCAGGGAATTCAGGTGATTTTTACTCTTTAAACGCACCAACGTATAAAAACCTACTAAAAAAAGCGACATTTTTTCACCAAGATTGGTTGTGCATCTCTTCAACAATCTCCTTCCACAGCCTAACAAATGCATGAATACAAACAACTACGAGAAGGGAGGAGAAGGGAAGGTCAAGCAGGGAGAAATGGACGATAAAAATACAAGAGTTGCATCAGAGTTAAGAGTATAGTGATAAGATTAGAGAAGATAGCAGAGATACAGATGGGGAATTTTCAACAACCTGGGGACAATCTTGGAAATCTATACACAATAACAACCAGAACAACTTCCTCTTACACACACACACACACACACACACACACACACACACACACACACACACACACACACACACACACACACACACACACACACACAGCACCCCCCCCCCACAGTCCACACACACACACACACACACACACAACACACACCACAACAACCACACACCCCCCCCCCCCACAGTCACACACACACACACACACACAACAAACGTACACACAAAAAATTAACAATACAAAAAAAACAGAATAAAAAAACAGAATTAAATAAAAATGACTAGCTAGAATTGCATCATTTATACATTTATAGTTAGTAGAACGCAATAGCCTCGCCCTTAATAACGCCACCACCACCACCACCACCACCACCGTGACCTTGGGCCAGAAGGGCTTTGTTGACCGAGGACTTGCGGTCGCGCCATTACGCCCCAACACGCCACTAACGACCCACTACTGACGACGCGACCTTGGCTAACACACAGCTCCCTCCCTTTCCTTTCTTGTTTCATTTCCTTTTCTTCCTTCTTCTTTCTTCTTCTTTCTTTTCCTTTCATGGTGTTTCCTCTTCTCCTTTCTTCTTGCTCTTCTTCTTGTTCTTGTTCTTCTTCTTGTTCTTGTTCTTCTTCATGCTCTTCTTCTTGTTCTTGTTCTTCTTCTTGCTCTTCTTCTTGTTCTTGTTCTTCTTCTTGCTCTTCTTCTTGTTCTTGTTCTTCTTCTTGCTCTTCTTCTTGTTCTTGTTCTTCTCACTCTTTTCTTCATCTTGTTTTCCTTTTTTTCTTCTTGAATCCACACCACCCACATTCACAATAAAAGCAATATAATAATTTGAATGTTCTCTTCTTCTTCTTGTTCTTCTTCTTCAGAGTCCCTGCATGCGGTCAGCGGTTCGAATCCGCCAAGTTCGTCCTGGCGTGGTGGCGCTTTGTATAGTCAATAACCTTGTCTAAGTTGTTAACCTTATAGTTGGTACTTGCAAAGTGTCTAGATAGGATCAAAGTATATTTTCTTCTTCTTCTTCTTCTTCTTCTTCTTCTTCTTCTTCTTCTTCTTCTTCTTTTCCTCCCCCTCCTTCTTCTGCTGTACTATCCTTTCATTATACAAGTTATTATACAAGTAGTCATCATGCAGAACGGTGAAACAAACAGTACACAAACAGCTTCGTCAGGACCTTTAAAACTTGTTGCTACTTAATTAATATGCATGCCTTCGTAATTTTCTTCCTTCTTTATCCTGTACATCATCTTCTTGTTCTTGTGCGTCTTCTTTGTCTTCTTTATCTTTATTTCTTCTCCTCCTTCTTCTCCTCGTTCTCCTTGTTCTTATTCGACTTCTTCCACCCCCACCACCACCCACCACCACCCACCACCACCCACCACCCACCCACCACCCACCACCACCCACCACCACCACCACCACCATCACCACCACCACCCACCACCACCACCATCACCACCCACCACCCACCACCATCACCACCCACCACCACCAACCACCACCACCACCACCTCCTTCACCCACTCAACCACCTTCACACACACTCACTCACCCACCCACACAGCAATACTTTCAAAGCGATAATGACAAAACAAACGAGTCCCGCGTGCCTAGACGGGGAGAACACGAGGCTGCCTTATCGAAGAGGGAAGGGAGGGAGAGGGTATCAGTCTTGCCTTGTCTAGTGTCCACGCAGCTAACGGCCTCGTAACACTAAGGACGTTATCGGTAGCTACGTCTATACAGAGGCTCACCGTTATTCACCGTTACCATTACCGTGTGACCTTCTACTAGCTGCCACTCATTCCCTATATAAATCTGGGTATTATTATTTTTTATATTTACATCACAAAGGACTGGTCAAGGACAAACAAAAAGAGGTAACAAAAGCCCGCATAGTTGCCAGTGCCTATAAAGAAGACAGTACGAGAATAAAGAAAGGGGGTTTAAATTAGCAGCACAAACCAGCCTTTCTGTAGTCCCCATCTCTCCTTCCTCACTCACTCTTTGCCTCCCCTTTCTTCAATACCTTTTATTAGCGCCTGTATTTTAGTGCCTACAGCTGGTGCCACGCCTGCCAACGAGGAAGACTGTTTTGGCACTTATTTGTGTTACCTCTCTCTCTCTCTCTCTCTCTCTCTCTCTCTCCTTCCTTGCCCTCACTAACACTTCACGAGGTACTGATGAGTTGTGTGAGCCTCTTCTTGCCCTTGGTGTTATTCACCCATGGTCTTGTCCACGCGAGTCAGACTCGCGATCGCCAGTTTCACCCTCCCGGTGCGAGCTTGGAGCTCATTATTACCAATATTTGGGTAATGCTGGGACCTCACACACAACACACACCCATCCCATTGTTCAAGGGGGACAGTAACCGCCCGAATTTGTCAGTGAAAAATCCCCGGGAGCAGTGAGGATTCGAACCGGCTACCACAGAATGGCAGTCCAGCGCGCTATCAACCTGACCATCGCGTGATGTTTGTGTGTGTGTGTGTGTGTGTGTGTGTATGTGTGTGTGTGTGTGTGTAAGGGTAAGGGGGTGGGTAAGGGTGTGTGTGTGTGTGTGTGTGTGTGTGTGTGGTGTGTGTGTGTGTGTGTGTGTGTGTGTGTGTGTGTGTGTGTGTAAGGGTAGGTGGGGGTAAGTCGTACACTGTATTATCCTATCTTTGTGCAGAGAAGGTTAGAACATCATAAGTTTTTCTAGTATTTTTTTTTTACATTACAAAAGACTGGCCAAGGACAAAAAGCAAAGAGCTAACAAAAAGGCCACTTAGTTGCCAATCCCTATAAAGAAGACAGTAAGGGTACAAGTATATAGTATAAGTATGTATATTATAGTATAAGTATAACCCATGAATGCCCTGTGTTAGTGTGGGTGTATGAGGGTGGGTGGGTGGGTGGGGGTAAGACTGCTACTATAACCCATAAATGCCCTGAGTTTGTGTGGGTGTATGAGGGTGGGTGGGTGGGTGGGGGGAAGACTGCTACTGTTCTATCCTACCCTTGGACAGATAAATAAGGTTAAGGATAAGGATAATATGGTGGCAAGGTTTTTGGGTATCAGTGCACCTATATACCCTTCCTCACCCCCCCCCCCTTTAGTCCTGACACCCTGACACCCTTATGATGATACGGGAATCCTAATTTCTATGTTGCCTCCTCTCTCTCTTCTCGAGACAACTAAACGAGAGCCAACTAAATTATCATAGCGTGAGGTCCATAAAAGAGCTTGGGCTTAATGGACCGTGGCTTATATGACTATGATTGATTATATGAACACTATTGTATTACACCAAGCCAAATAAACTATCAAGTATCAAAGTATCTCTTCTCACTCTCTTTCTTCCTTTGTCAATTGCTGTTTTCTCTCTCCTCTCTCTCTCTCTTTATTAGTCATTCAATATATTTTGTCTCTCTCTTCCCTATTCTCTCTCACTTAGTCACTTCCTGCATCTATCTCACCCTCCTTTCTCTCTCTCTCTCTCTCTCTCTCTCTCTCCTCTCTCTCTCTCTCTCTCTCTCTCTCTCTCTCTCTCTCTCTCTCTCTCTCTCTCTCTCTCTTACTCAATAACTCGACATTTCCACCTCACATTCTATCAAGTCACTCTTAACACACAACACGTCTTGCACTGTTGTTTTGGCGGGGGAAGGATCGTGTGTATATCTGGTAACATTGCCTCCAACCAAAACATTGTCTCATCATAACACTGCCTCATATCTGGTAACACTGACTTTACAATATTGCCTCCTCCTCTTCTTCTTCCTCTACTTCTTCTTCGTCTTCCTTGTTCTTCTTCGTCTTCTATTGTCGTCGTCTTCTTCTTCTTCTTCTTCTCCTCTTCTTGTTCTTGTTCTTGTTCTTGTTCTTCTCCTCAACCTCCTCAACCTCCTCAACCTCCTCCTCCTCCTCCTCTTCCTCCTCCTCTCCTCCTCCTCCTCCTCCTCCTCCTCCTCCTCCTCCTCCTCCTCAACTCTACAATACTAGGAAAATCTTCACTTAAAGAATGTTAGCAAATAAAAATTCCCAACGATGCTTCTTTTTATATACATCCACATATCCACCTGGTCTTGTATCCACACGTGTCCTCTTCCTACTTACTGTGTGGGTGTGTGTGTGTGTGTGTGTATGTGTGTGTGTGTGTATGTGTGTGTGTGTGTGTGTGTGTGTGTGTGTGTGTGTGTGTGTGTGTGTGTGTGTGTGTGTGTGTGTGTGTGTGTGTGTGTAAGGCGTGGTTCTTACGGGTATAGATACTGATAGGTAAATATGTGGTCTACTAAGTGCGTGTGATCTTGCCATGAGAGTGAGAGAAGAGGAAAGGAGGCTGGTAGTTAGGGCAAGGGAAAGGATAGGAGCTAGTTAGAGTAGGGAAAAGAATAGGAGGCTGGTAGTTAGGGCAAGGGAAAGGATAGGAAGGAAAGGAAAGGTGGTATTGAAAGGAATAAGAATAGGAGGAACAGAATGGGAGATAGATTAAAGGGAATGGTAAAAAGAAGAATAGAAGAGGAATAGAAGAAGAAAATGAATAAGTAGGAGGAGGAGGAACAAAATGAGGGATAGGGTTAAGGGAAGGGGATAAAGATGAATAAGAGGGATAGAAGAAGAAGAAGATAGAAGAGATAGAAGATAGATAGGCTGTTGGTTATAGAGAAAAGCAGAATAGGAGAGGAACAAGAGAGGAGAAGGAATAGAGAAACCAAATGAGATATGAAAGAGAAAGATAAAGAAGAGAATAGGAGAAACAGAAGGCTGCTACATAGAATAAAAAAGTAAAGCAGAATAGGAGACAAGAAGAAGATTGCTAGAAAGAGAAACTATAATGTCGAAAAGAAAGGAATAAGGTAATGGTAGAAGAAGGTATACAAATTAGAGATAAGGGAGAAAGAAAATAAATAAAGAAGAGGAGGGATAGATGGAAGGAAAACAGGTTAGGAATAAGAAAGAAGGAGGGAAGTAAAGAGGGAAGAATAAAGATAAGAAAGAAGAGAAGTAAAGAGGGAAGAGTAAAAATAAGAAAGAAGGAAGGAAGTAAAGAGGGAATAATAAAGATAAGAAAGAAGAAGGGAAGTAAAGAGAGGTGAATAAAGGTAAGGAAGAAGAAGGGAAGTAAAGAGAGGAGAATAAAGATATGAAAGAAGGAGGGAAGTAAAGAGAGAATAATAAAGATAAGAAAGAAGAAGAAGTAAAGAGGGAATAATAAAGATAAGAAAGAAGAAGGGAAGTAAAGAGGGGAGAATAAAATAAGAAAGAAGGGAAGTAAGGAGAAAAAAAAGGAGTGCTATTTGTTAAGGTTTAGAGGGCATAAAAGTAAGTGTGTTAGTAGCTATGGATGTAAGGAAGGAAGGAAATGACAAAAATTGAAGGAAGGAAAAAAGGAAATTGGAAAAGCAGAAGAAAGGAAAGAAGGAAATGAGAAAAACTGAAGGAAGGAAAGAAGGAAATGAGAAAAACAAGAAAGGAAGGAAGGAAATGAGAAAAAATTGAAGGAAGGAAAGAAGGAAATTGGAAAAACAGAAGAAAGGAAAGAAGGAAATGAGAAAAAATTGAAGGAAGGAAAGAAGGAAATTGGAAAAACAGAAGAAAAGAAAGAAGGAAATTGGAAAAACTGAAGAAAGGAAAGAAGAGAGGAAGTGAAATAGACACGTTCTGACATTCTCCTCTTCCACACTTTTTATAACAAACCTCTACATGTGTATACCTCTCTCTCTCTCTCTCTCTCTCTCTCTCTCTCTCTCTCTCTCTCTCTCTCTCTCTCTCTCTCTCTCTCTCTCTCTCTCTCTCTCCCGCCACCGTTGCTAGCCAAGATTGTGTAATTCTACCATCACCACCACCACCACCAGTATCATCACCACCATCACCACCACCACTATCATCACCACCATCACCACCACCACTCTTCACCACTTCTTCAACAACTACCACCACTATCATCACCACCACATATAATCTTCACCACTTCTACAACAACTATCATCACCATCACCACAAAATCTCCTTCACCACCACAACACCACACCACTTACCACCACAACCACAGTAAAAACACCACACACGTTTTTCTTTTCTTTTTTACCATTTCACCGTCACCACACACCACACCACACCACCACCACACACCACACCACCACCACACACCACACCATCAATACACACCTTGATCACCTCACTGCCACCACCACCACAAGACCACCACACCCGCTCATCACCGCTACAGCGCAGAACTGCAACTGACCACCACCACCACCACCACCACCACCACACCACCACCATAACCACTACCACCACCACCATCGCCACTGACACGAAACATCACTTCACCCACTTAATTTCTGTTATTTTTTCTAGTCATGTCAAACTTAAAGGAGGGAAATTGCGTCTTATACTGGAAGTTATGCACACACACACACACACCACACACACACACACACACACACACACACACACACACACACACACACACACACACACACCGCCTGAACGGCTCAGTCGGTTAGGGCGTCCGGCACCATTCTGTGGTCCGGCGTTCGATCCCGAACACGTTCATTCCCGGGGATTCTTCAAATGAAAAATTCAAGTGGTTACTGTCCCCCTTGAGCAAGGGGATGGGGTGTGTGTGGTGTGTGAGGTTCCAGCATTACCCAAGGATCGGTAATAATGAGCTCCAAGCTCGCTCCGGGAGGGTGAAACTGACGATCGAGAGTCTGACTCGCGTGGGCAAGACCATGGGTGAATGAATGACACACACACACCACACACCACACACACACACACACACACACACACACACACACACACAATATTGAGAGCTTCACAAAGGCCTTCACCTCCTCTTCCCTTGAGTACTCTCGCACTTAACAAAGAAAAGGGAACATTTTTCTTCCTTGAATCACACACGAATGAAGACAATCAAGACGCAGAAAAGCAGCATATTTCTTCCTTGAATCACACACGAATCAAGACAATAAGGACGCAGAAAAGCAGCATATTTCTTCCTTGAGTCACACACGAATCAAGACAATAAGGACGCAGAAAAGCAGCATATTTCTTCCTTGAGTCACACACGAATCAAGACAATAAGGACGCAGAAAAGCAGCATATTTTCTTCATTGAGTCACACACGAATCAAGACAATAAGGACGCAGAAAAGCAGCATATTTCTTCCTTGAGTCACACACGAATCAAGACAATAAGGACGCAGAAAAGCAGCATATTTCTTCCTTGAGTCACACACGAATCAGACAATAAGGACGCAGAAAAGCAGCATATTTTCTTCATTGAGTCACACACGAATCAAGACAATAAGGACGCAGAAAAGCAGCATATTTCTTCCTTGAGTCACACACGAATCAAGACAATAAGGACGCAGAAAAGCAGCATATTTTCTTCATTGAGTCACACACGAATCAAGACAATAAGGACGCAGAAAAGCAGCATATTTCTTCCTTGAGTCACACACGAATCAAGACAATAAGGACGCAGAAAAGCAGCATATTTTCTTCCTTGAGTCACACACGAATCAAGACAATAAGGACGCAGAAAAGCAGCATATTTCTTCCTTGAGTCACACACGAATCAAGACAATAAGGACGCAGAAAAGCAGCTTATTTTCTTCCTTAAATCACACACGAATCAAGACAATAAGGACGCAGAAAAGCAGCATATTTCTTCCTTGAGTCACACACGAATCAAGACAATAAGGACGCAGAAAAGCAGCATATTTCTTCCTTGAATCACACACGAATCAAGACAATAAGGACGCAGAAAAGCAGCATATTTCTTCCTTGAGTCACACACGAATCAAGACAATAAGGACGCAGAAAAGCAGCATATTTCTTCCTTGAATCACACACGAATCAAGACAATAAGAACGCAGAACCGCAGTGTATTTTCCGCACTTTTCCTTTCCCTAGATGGCGGAATATTCAACAAAGAAAAGGTTCCATTTTTCTTCCTTGAATCACACACACACAAAGCAAGAAAAAAGGGACTACAAAGCAGTCTATTTTCCATACTTTTTGCTTCACTGATCGCGGGATAGTGTGGTGGAGTTCACGAGCACTTTGAGGAAAAATGTAGAGTAGAATAGAAAGTTGTTTGGATTCCTTGCCTATCCATTGTAAGAAATAAAACTTTGATCATTTCTTCACTTCACTGGTACG
>JACEEZ010021130.1:52500-70000 GCA_016584305.1 Chionoecetes opilio | reverse complement strand
CTCTCACCATGACTCACCATCGGCTGTCACTCTTAGCATATAAATACATTAAATTGCGTGTATAAATAAGTAACTAGTTCTAATAATAATAATAACAATAATAATAATAATAATAACAATAATAATAATAATAATAATAATAATAATAATGTTTCTCAGTGGTTAGGTGTTCATGGTGTTATTACAAAGAGGATTAAAAGGCAACATTAGAGATTTTTTTTTTTTTTTAATTCCCTTCAGACAACAAAAATAAAGGAAATTAATGTTTTGTAATTTAAGATAATATAGATACTTAATATAATGTAATACGATGACTCTTTGGTATTTCCTGAGCATGAGAGAGAGAGAGAGAGAGAGAGAGAGAGAGAGAGAGAGAGAGAGAGAGAGAGAGAGAGAGAGAGAGAGAGAGAGAAAGTAATTACGCAGCATTTTCTCTAAACTCGCAAAGCTTCAGAGATTACGAAGTCTTATTCTCGAGGCGAACAATGTGTGTGTGTGTGTGTGTGTGTGTGTGTGTGTGTGTGTGTGTGTGTGTGTGTGTGTGTGTGTGTGTGTGTGTGTGTGGGTGGGTAAAGTATTGTGTAAAAGATAAGCAAGACAGAAAAAAAAAGAGAGAGTTGGCTAAGACATCTAGATCAGCATTTCCATTTGTTTTCATTATCTCTCTCTCTCTCTCTCTCTCTCTCTCTCTCTCTCTCTCTCTCTCTCTCTCTCTCTCTCTCTCTCTCTCTCTCTCTCTCTCTCTCTCTCTCTCACAATCATAACGCCACAGTACCAGATAAAGGAAAGAAGGAAGGAAGGAAAAAATTATAAAGTTGGAGATGAAGGAGTAGGTGATAGGTGATGCTACAGTCTATTTTTTTAACAAGGCGAAAATTCCATGCTATCATAAGGTCTCATGCTTAAAATGATGCCTATATTTATCTGATAATATGGTTAACTATGATAAAATACAGCTGAAATTAAGAAGAACCGTAGTATTCCCTTCTCCTGGCATCAAATATCAGTCAGTAAGCAGCAAGGGGACAGGATTTTTCGCCTCGTTAAAAAAACTGAGGTAATAGTAGTACAGTATATTGCCTCCTCCTCCTCCTCCTCCTCCTCCTCCTCCTCCTCCTCCTCCTCCTCCTCCTCCTCCCTCCTCCCCCTCCCCTCCTCCTCCTCCCCCTCCTCCTCCTCCTGTAAACAAGGGTGCCACGCTCACCTGGGTATAGCGGTGCCTCTAGCCTTGCTCCCGCCCTTGGCACTCCTTGGCACCACACTGAGGGTCGTAGCACTGACTGGTCCCACGAGGGCTGAGATCATCACACCACCACCACCACCACCACCACCAGTGCCTCTATTAGTGCCATCTGAAGTGCTGCTATCATCCCTACCATTGTTATCTTATCTATTGTCATCCTATATATTTTTATCAGTACCAATTTTTCTAACATTGTCATTATTTACTGTTATTTCTCTCTTTTAATTGTGATTATTATTACTCCTCCTTTCTCGGTGCCATCAAGTATATCAATCCTCTCTCTCTCTCTCTTCTCTCTCTCTCTCTCTCCTCTCTCTCTCTCTCTCTCTCTCTCTCTCTCTCTCCTCTCTCTCTCTCTCTCTCTCTCTCTCTCTCTCTCGTTATCTTATGTTATCTCTCACACGTCATTTTTCTTAGAACTTATCTTGCATCATTGTCTGCCTCTCTCTCTGCTCTCTCTCTCTCTCTCTCTCTCTCTCTCTCTCTCTCTCTCTCTCTCTCTCTCTCTCTCTCTCTCTCTCTCTCTCTCTCTCTCTCTCTCTCTTCTCTCTCTCTCTCGTTATCTTATGTTATCTCTCACACGTCATTTTTCTTAGAACTTATCTTGCATCATTGTCTCTTCTCTCTCTCTCTCCTCCCTCTCTCTCTCTCTCTCTCTCTCTCTCCTCTCTCTCTCTCCTCTCTCTCTCTCTCTCTCTCTCTCTCTCTCTCTCTCTCTCTCTCTCTCTCTCTCTCTCTCGTTATCTTATGTTATCTCTCACACGTCATTTTTCTTAGAACTTATCTTGCATCATTGTCTGCTCTCTCTCTCTTCTCTCTCTCTCTCTCTCTCTCTCTCTCTCTCTCTCTCTCTCTCTCTCTCTCTCTCTCTCCTCTCTCTCCTCTCTCTCTCTCTCTCGTTCTCTAATCCACACTAACACAAAATTATAATAATACTGATAAGAATATATAATAAATAAATGCATTCATAGAGAAATGAGCAAATAAAAAGAACAAGTAGATACATCAAAAAGACAGAAAGAAAGTAGAGAGAAAAGAAAACACAATAAGAAAACTGATAAAATGAGAACAAAACAGACAAATACAACTAAAGATAAAAGAAAACAAAAGCGAAAGGTAAACACACAATAACAAAACAGACAAAATAAGAAAAAAGAAAGACAAATACAATGAAAGATAAAACAAAAGAAAACAAAAGAGAAAGGTAAACACACAATAAGAAAACAGACAAAATGAGAAAGAAGAAAGACAAATCCAACTAAAGATAAAACAAAACAAAAGAGAAAGACAAACACAACAATAAGAAAACAGACAAAATGAAAAAAAAGAAAGACAAATACAATGAAAAACAAAAGAAAACAAAAGAGAAAGGCAAACACAACAATATGAAAATGATGAAATGAGAAAAAGACAGAAAAATACAACGAAAGGTCAAATAAAAGTAAACGGAAAAAGAAAGATAAGAGTAAGTTAAGGAAAAATATAGAGTAAGTTAAGGAAAAATATAGAGTAAGTTAAGGAAAAATATAGAGTAAGTTAAGGAAAAATATAGAGTAAGTTAAGGAAAAATATAGAGTAAGTTAAGGAAAAATATAGAGTAAGTTAAGGAAAAATATAGAGTAAGTTAAGGAAAAATATAGAGTAAGTTAAGGAAAAATATAGAGTAAGTTAAGTACCCTAGCTTTTAAGTTTTAATAGTTTTAACTTACTCTATATTTCTCCTTGAACTTAACCTTCCCTCCCCCCAAATATAATATCTTTCTTATCTCCCGAAAAAAAACCCATCTACCTTTAAGTAACCCCTTCCCCCAGCCCCCCCACCTTCAGGCACCCCCCCATCACCCCCATCAGAAGGAACCCCCCCTCGCTAAGGTCACAGCGGGGGGGGGGGTCATGAAGAAGGCTTAGCTAAGTTTGCTACTTAATAAATAACTTCACACACACAGACACACACACACACACACACACACACACACACACACACACACACACACAGACCCCCGGCAAGCTTAAGTGTGGCTAAGTGACCCAAGAGACTGTTTTGGGCAAGGCTAATGAGAGGCGACGAGGGTTCGCATCCCGGTGATCTATATTTTCCATCTTAATTTTTTACTTTGTTTTTTCATCTTGTTATTGGCGGAAAGGTTAACATGTGATGTGCTTTTCTTTTTCCTTTCCTTTCTCTTTTTTTTTTATTATATTTATGTGTGTGTGTGACTGACTGTGTGTGTGTGTGTGTGGTGTGTGTGTGTGTGTGTGTGTGTGTGTGTGTGTGTGTGTGTGTGTGTGTGTGTGTGTGTGTGTGTGTGTGTGTGTGTGTGTTGTAAAATGTGACAGTAAATGTATAAATTCAATAAATGTAAAATAAATATATGTACAAATGAGGACAAAATACACACACACACACACAAACACACATACACGTACACGTACACACACACACACACACACACACATACACGTACACACACACACACACACACACACACACACACACACACACACACACATACACACACACACACACACACACACACACACACACACACACACACACACACACACACCTGTGGAGCGTAGTTATAGGCACAACACATTTGGTGCCCGTGGCCACGCTGATGCGCCGCCACTAGTACATTCCGTCTGCCCGTCTCTGCGCCAGCTGGTCTACAATGCTGTTGCTGGCGGCGCCGAGGTGGTAATGGGGCCGCTTGGGTTGATCGGGGATTGTCCGCAGAAATATATCCAATTTATTTTTGAAACTCTCCAGACATGGTTGGTTTGAGTCACGCAGATGTCTTGGTAAGGCATTGAATAGGCGAGGCCCTCTGGTGGCAAAGGCGTTCTCTTTCAACGTCTTGACTCTGGTGGCTGCTCTGGGATGTGTCCTCTCAGTGTGGCAGAGTCGGCCCAGTCTTTGATGAATGTTAAAACGTATGTCAAGGTTATTGATTGTACTGTCAATTGATATTTTATAGATATATAAAATGGCATACCTTTCTCTGCGTCTCTCCAAGTGAAAACAGGTTGAGTTTTTTTAACCTCTCCCAGTAATCTAAGTCTCGAACAGCAGAGATTTTCCTGGTAAATGACCGCTGCACAGCTTCGAGTGACTGTTTTTCTCCGACCTTCCACGGGCTCCACAACTGACAGCAATACTCTAACAAGGGCACGACGAGTGACTTGTAGAGCGTCAGCATGGGCAGTGTGTCACGGGTCCGAAAGGTGCGCAGAATCCAGCCAACCTGACTTCGTGCTTTCTTTGTTACATTGACTATGTGAGTAGTAAAGCTGCAATCACAGCTGAGGGTAACACTGAGGGCTCTTACATGTTCCTTATTGTTAATGTGAGATCCGTCATGTGCTGTGTAAGTGTACCCATTGTTAGTTCTTCAGTCAGTGTTGTAACTCAAGTGTTCAAATTTATTGTTATTAAAGGACATATTGTTCTGTTCTGCCCACAAGTAAAGCGCTGCAAGGTCAGTTTGGAGTAAGACGGCGTCGGCTTGTAAGGACACTTCCTTTAACACACGGGTGTCATCTGCGAAGGAGGCAACGGACGAGTGTTGAACATGTTTGTTGATATCGGAGATGTGTATGAGGAAGAGTAGGGGGCCGAGGACTGACCCCTGTGGTACTCCACTAGTGACTCCAGACATCTGGGACACTGCACCATCAACTGCTACAAATTGTTCTCGGTGGGCGAGGAAAGAATGCAACCACACTCAGAGTTTTCCCGATATACCCAGGCTTCGTATTTTATGCAGCAATATGCCGTGGTCAACTTTATCGAAAGCCTTTGCGAAGTCTAGGTAGATCACGTCAACATCTTTATTGTGTTCAAGTGCTCTGAGAATGTTTTCATGATGGGGGTGAAAGGCATGAGCGACTGGAACGGACACACGGACGGACGCACACACACACACACACACACACACATACACATACACACACACACACACACACACACACACACACACACACACACACACACACAAACATCTTTCGCTTGGCTGATTTCCAGGCTCACAATCCCGTCAGGTCAATGAACTTGTAGAAATGCAATGATAAACGCTTTCTTTTATTAAAGGTCTCTACCCAACACACACACCACACACACACACACACACACACACACACACACACACACACACACACACACACACACACACACACACACACACACACACACATGAACTTACGAAGCCTTTATAACACTTATGATCAAAGGTTCTGCCGATATATCCAATTAATATATTTCAAATGTATACCCCTACTACAGCTATACATTATTAATTAATTTAGGTTGCTGTCGTAAATATTGTAAACTTTGTCAATTATATTTATGTGTGTGTGTGTGTGTGTGTGTGTGTGTGTGTGTGTGTGTGTGTGTGTGTGTGTGTGTGTGTGTGTGTGTGTGTGTGTGTGTGTGTGTGTGTGTGTGTGTGTGTGTGTGTGTGTGTGTGTGGTGTGTGTGTGTGGTTGCTGTCGTAAATATTGTAAACTTGTCAATTATATTTATTTGTGTGTGTGCGTGCGTGGTGTGTATGTGCGTGTGCGTGTGCGTGTGCGTGTGTGTGTGTGTGTGTGTGTGTGTGTGTGTGTGTGTGTTATATATATTTCTTAACCCGTATTGGTAGTCGAGAGTAATCAGCATATTTTCCTGTAATTATAATGAACCCTTTTACTGCTTATATTACTTACCATTAATTTACGCTCGATAAACATTACATTAATTGGTCGCTCGTTGTCAAGTTACAAAATTAATTATCTTCATATTTTTGTTTGGATATTATATTTGCCGAGTCATGTTGGTAAATGACTCTACCGGCAGTTAGTGATTTATTGAGGATGATAGAGAGGAAACTGCAGGTCTCACAGTGTACTTAGGAGGAGGAGGAGGGAGGAGGAGGAGGAGGAGGAGGAGGAGGAGGAGGAGGAGTGAGGAGGAGGAGGAGGAGGAGAGGAGGAGGAGGAGGAGGAGAGGAGGAGGGATAATAGGGAAGAAGAAGAGGGCAGGAATATGGAAGGAAGGAAAATAGAGGAGGAGGAGGAATACATAAGAAGAAAACATAAGAAGAACAGATACCAGGAGACTCCCTGGTGTATAACGAGGGTCTCTCTCTCTCTCTCTCTCTCTCTCTCTCTCTCTCTCTCTCTCTCTCTCTCTCTCTCTCTCTCTCTCTCTCTCAAACTGATACTTTTGCTATTTTCAATATCTTTCATTATAGGATATATAATATATATATATATATATATATATATATATATATATATATATATATATATATATATATATATATATATATAATATATATATATATATGAACGCCGTGTTAGTATGTAGTATTAGGTACCTTATACCTAATTAATATAAGGTAGGTATTATTATAAGGTAGGTATCATATTTTGTTATCCTTATTGCTTTCTTGCTACCCAATCATAGAGCTTCATTATCTTTTTTGTTATTCCTATTGGTTGTCTCTCCACCCATCACAACCCTCACCTCCATCAGTAGTGAAGTATTGGGCAGCCTACAGCGTGTGTCCTGCGAGTAGTACCCGGCGTGCCTCTGTGCCCAGGTTCTATTCTTCTTAACTCTAATCTCTTTGCCAACTCCAACCTCCTTTTCCCATTTTTGACGTCGCCCTAATCACGCCACGGTGTCTCAGCAACAAACATCTCACGATGCACCCAAGAATGGATCTATCAGTGTCAGTGTTGTTTGAGGCCGTGAGTGCCGTGGGGGGCCACCCCTGGGAGGACCTGGGCCTCGTGGCGGGGGGCCTGGCAGCGCTGGGCCTGTGGCTCAGACCCCCGGCCCTTCAGGAACCTGAGCGTGTGGAGCAGATGAAGGAGGAGGAGGAAGTAGTGGAGAAGGCAGAGGCGCTGGAGGAAATGAAGGAGCAGGAGACTGTGGAGACGGAGAAGGTTCCGGTGTGCGTTGAGGAAGAGCAGGAGAAGCAAGAGGAGGACCAAGACAAGAAAGAGGAGGTGCAGGCTGCGGTGGCAGAGCAGGTTCCGGAAGGCCCATCGCTGGAGGCTGACGCCGACGAGTCTGACTTTGACGACAATGTCGCCGCCGATTCAGACTCAGAGGAGTCGTCTTCAGAGGAGCCTGCCAAGCCTGCACCAGCAGTGAAGACACAGCGCGGCGGCAAGGCCTAGAACAGAGCCAAGAAGGACGCCGCCGCGCCTGAGCTGCTGCTGCGTCCACGCGGCGCTGTGATCACCTTCCGCAGCGACGCGGTGGCCCCGCCCGCCACCCTCCTCATGGGCACCGACAAGCACGAGAACGACCACCTCCTGGCGCAGGCCACGGACCGCCTCGTGTTCTTCCATGTGGACGACTTGCCCTCGGCCCACGTGTACCTGCAACTGGAGCCCGGCCAGGCCCTGAGCGACGTGCCCCGCGTCCTTCTGAACGACGCGGCGCAGCTGTGCAAGGCCAACAGCGCCAAGGGTAACAGGCTGGGCAACGTGGTTGTGGTGTACACGCTGGGCTCGAACCTGAGCAAAACCCGCCACATGAAGGCCGGCGAAGGTGGGCTTCGTCTGCGACAAGGAGGTGTGCAAGATCCTAGTCTCCAAGCGGGACGACATGGTCATGGACCGCCTCAACAGCACCAAGAGGAAGGTCCTGTCACGCAGGTCGGAGCGAGAGAAGCAGCAGCAAGCCAAGGAGCGGCAGCGCCAGAAGACCGAGGCCAAGGAAAAGAAGAGAAAGCAGAAGGAGGGATAGGACCAGCAGGAGGAGGCCGCTGCCCCCGAGGACGTGCTCGACCCCGCGTGGGGCATCGAGGTGCAGCAGCGGCCCGCCGCCTGCACCGCCGGGAAGCCGCGACGCCGGCGACGGCAGCAGAGCGAAGAGGATAATTCAGACGAAGAGTCTGGTGATGAAAAGGACCAGGAGAAGGAGACCACGGAGAAGGAGACGACGCGCTGCTTCCCGGTGACTGCCGCACAGAGAAGCGTGCTGCAGGGCTGTCGCGGCCTGGTGGAGAGAAGGTTTGACGTGCGCGTGCAGCCCCCACGCAAGGGCGAGGCCGAAAGCCGCGGCACCGTCACGGGGGCTCCCGAGGACGTGGCGGACGCCCTCGCAGACCTCAAGAAGCTGCTGTTTCCTCAGAAGCAGAAGGCAGCCGCCGCACCCCAGGATAACAAGGGCGGCAAGGGCGGAAAGGCCAAGGGCCCCAACACCAAGGGCACCTCCAATTAGAAGGCCAAGGGCCCCAACACCAAGGGCACCGCCAATCAGAACACCAAGGAAAAGAAGAAGGGAAAGCAGTGAGGAGCCACGCTCACGACGCCTCGCCGTGAGGAGTGAGAACAAAGCTCACCCACTAAACACCACCCGCTAGATGGCTGGAAAAAAGTAAAAACAAATACAAAAATATATAAAAAAAGACAAAATAAGACAAAAAAACAAAAAAAAGAGTGAGAGAGGGAATGCAGGTGTCTGGATGGCCGTGTAGGAGGGCGCCTCACGTCACTACTAGTGTGTCACTATGGTATTATAGGTCATTATCAGTACTATATTGTTTACAGTTGCCATTATTTTGTTTGTATTCTTAGCTTTGTTTGCGTAAAGTTTTCTGTATTCCTTAAAGTTTGTGATAGAGCTATGGAGTTTCTGCCTGTCATTACTGTTATCATCTTATTACTTGATTAATACTAACAGTTACAACCCTTTATATCTTAGAGTCTCCTCCTCTCCTCTCTCTCTCTCTCATCTCTCTCCTCTACGTCTCTCCTCTCTCTCTCTCTCTCTCTCTTTCTTCTCTCTCCTCTCTCTCCTCCTCTCTCTCTCTCCTCTCTTCTCTCTCCTCTCTCTCTCTCTCTCTCTCTCTCTCTCTCTCTCTCTCTCTCTCTCTCTCTCTCTCTCTCTCTCTCTCTCTCTCTCTCCCCATGGTTACAAAGGAAATACGCCGTCCCCCCGCCCCGTGGATGACCGATCAGATTCGGGAGGCAATAATAACACGAAATACCGCTCAACGTAATCTCAAAGCACACAGAACGAGCCACACTCTGCAGGCCCAATACAAGGACCTAAAAAAACATGTAAAGCAAGCTATAGATAAAACAAGGAAAGAGTACTATCACGATCTATTACTTAATTCTAGGAATAACATTGCCGCTACTTGGAAGATTATTAAGGACCTAATCCCTCCCCCTAAAAAGGCGTCTAATGCCAACACATCTGACGCTGAAAAAAGTAAAGCGGAAGATTTTAATACTTTTTTCGCAACTGTTGGTGAAACTACTTACAAAAAAACACAACAGTCTCTGCGTAACATCCCCGACCAAAATGTAACTACAAGAGACGCTAGCGTATCCTCGTCAGTAGAACATTTCCGGCCCCAACCCGTCGATACGAACACGGTCATCTTAACTATCAAGCACCTTAACAACACTAAATCGTTTGGGTCAGATAATATTTCCCTGCGTTTCGTTAAAGATTCACTTTATGTTTTAGCTTATTATCTGACATTTACTACAAACACCTCCATCGTAACCGGTCTTTTTCCGAATCAGTGGAAGCATGCCATCGTTACCCCTCTTTACAAGAATGGAGACACAGATGATGTCAGTAATTACCGCCCCATTTCCCTCCTCCCTATCTATTCTAAGGTAATTGAAAAAAACTGTTGCTACTCAACTCACAACTTTCCTCGAGTCAAATGATCTCCTATCTAACAACCAGCATGGCTTTCGTCATAAATTATCTACCGAAACAGCCCTTACTGTCATTACTAACCACATTTATGACCACATGGACAGGAAGCGGGTGTCACTATTATCCTTATGCGATCTATCTAAAGCATTTGACAGTGTCAACCACACCATCCTACTTAAGAAACTTGACAACACAAATGTTGATACTTTCTGGTTTGACAGTTACCTAAATGGGAGAACGCAGTCAGTACGATTACATAACACTACTTCTTCGAAATTACATGTTACGTACGGTGTCCCGCAGGGCTCTATACTTGGCCCAATATTGTTTAACATTTTCGTGAATGATATGTCGCATTATATTAATGACTGTATATTAGTGCAATACGCTGATGACACACAAATCCTACACAACAACCTTATCAATAACCTTGACACCCTCATTCAGAAAACACAGGAAACCTTACATAAAGCAAAGTTGTACTTTCTGAAAAATGGTTTACTACTGAATACTAAGAAAACACAGTGTATGTTCATAGGTACCTATCAACTATTATCCCAAATACCCGACAATCTCACTATACAGCACCACGACACAACCCTTCAACCCACCACACATGTAAAAAACCTTGGACTACACATGGACAGGTACATGACTTTTAACAAACATGTATGTGAAATGAGTAAAAAAGTAACCGGATCTCTAATGTATGTAAATAGAATAAAAGAATATTTCGACAAGGATACTCGCACAGCAATTATACAATCACTTGTACTTAGCATTATTAATTATTGCAATGTAATATGGGGCACAGCAAACACAACTCTCCTAAACAATGTTCAAAAACTACAGAATTTTGCAGCAAAAGTAGTAGATGGTAAAGCCAGGAAGTACGATCATGTGACTCCAATTTTGAAAGAACTACAATGGCTGAATGTTAAAGACCAAATAACTCACGACACAGGGGTCACTATGTTCAAGTATATGACCCATCTATATCCTAATCTGACTTTTCCAACTGTAGGGGACGTTACTGGTAGCACCACCAGACAGCGAGATCACCTGTACGTCCCTAAGACCAACACAGACATGGGGGCCAGATCTCTCTCTGTAAGGGGCCCCAAGTTATGGAACAGCTTCCCGTCGCTAGTTAAAGATGCTAACACCCTACAGTCTTTCAAAACTAAACTCAAACTTGTACTTCGGGATGGAAATTAATTTTAGTATAGAACTTTTTCTTTTAATGTATATAGTATATTCTTAGGTAGAAATATATGTACCTTTTATAATGATTTTACTTATATATTTGTTTTCTTTTAATAATGCTTTTATTCCTTTACTTTTATTAGCATATTCTGTATATATATTTTAATATCGATTATTTTTCTATTTTACAATTTTATAATTTTATATTTTTAATGTTTTAATGCAAAACTGTGTAATTTAATTTATGTAGCTATTATCTTGAAAATAATTGTATGTAACGAATAACCACTGCCGGTGGAAATAAAACTTTATTATTATTATTATTATTATTATTACTCTCTCTCTCTGCCTGTGCTTGTGTTCTGCATCACTTGTCTGTGTTCTAAAGACTCTATAACGAGGGTATCTGCTAAACTACAGACTAATAGCTATCAAACTACATGTAAGAGAACATTTGGAAAAGGATACCATGTCCCTAATGAAGATAGGAACATGGAAGTTTCGTAGTGAAGAATGAGAGGATATGAAGCATGCTAACTGACGCTACCACTAACACTAATCAATCCGGGGAATGTTAATAATATAATTTACAGGGCAGTATCAAAACCCATTTACTTTACAGTAAGCGTCTATTCTGTTTTTAAATGAAGTTATTGTGTTAATAATGTTAATCCTTCGACAACATTAGCTGGTAATTTGTTCCATCGATTAACAACTCTAACATTGAAATAATTTTTACGGAGATCTGTGATGAAACGCTGACCATTCAATTTCAAACCGTTGTTTCTTGTTGTCACTTGAGGAGAAAACTCGAATAGGTTCAAGGTTCGAGGTAGAGTTGGAGGAGGAGGAGAATAATTTGGATCGTAGGGTGTTAGCAGTGCGATGGAAGGAGTAGATTCAGATAGATAGATAGATAGATAGTAGACAGAGAGGGCTATACTACTACTACTACTACTACTACTACTACTACTACTTACACTACTACTACTACTACTACTACCTACACTACTACTACTACTACTTACTACTACTATACACTACTACTACTAACTACTCTACTATACTACTATACTACCTACTAATACTACTACACTACTACTACCTACTACTACTACTACTACTACTACTACTAACTCACTACTACTACTCACTACTACTACTACTACCAAACTACTACTATACTACTATACTACACTATACTACTATACTACTACTACTACTACTCACTACTACTACTACACTACTACTACTACTACTACCACTACTACTACTACTACACTACTACTACTACTACCACTACTACTACTACTACACTACTACTAACTACTACTACTATACTACTACTACTACTATACTACTACTACTACTACTACTACTACTACTACTACTAACTACTACACTACTACTACTACTACTACTACTACTACTACTACTACTACTACTACTACTACTACTATTACTGCCAATAATATAGGGAAAAGAAAATGTAAAAGCAAATATAATAATGATAATACTACTACAAATATATCATCTTGACAACAAATCATTATCTTGTACACTCCATTAATCCAATTGTATAACCCGTCTCTCTCTCTCTCTCTCTCTCTCTCTCTCTCTCTCTCTCTCTCTCTCTCTCTCTCTCTCTCTCTCTCTCTCTCTCTCTCTCTCTCTCTCTCTCTCTCTCTCTCTCTCCCCCTCCAGGTTAATGTTGTACGACCTTGAATTCTTTCCAGCAGCAGCAGCAGCACCACCACCACCACCACCACCTCCACACAACCACCACCACCACCTCCACACAACCACCACCACCACCTCCACACAACCACCACCACCACTACGAAAACCATCACCACACTTCCTCCTCCTCCTCCTCCTTCTCATATACCTGTCCACTGTCCAGTCTTTATCGGTCCCTCCTCCTCCTCCTCCTCCTCATATACCTGTCCAGTCTTTATCTGCATGTCCCTCCTCCTCCTCCTCCTCCTCCTCCTCTTCCTCTTCCTCTTCCTCCTCCTTCTAACTACCATCCGTTAGTTGACAAGTTCCAGTGTAGTGAAGAGGCGTGGGAGAGGAAGACGGTGTGTGTGTATGTGTGTGTGTGTGTGTGTATTCATCTAGTTGTATTCATCTAGTTGTATTTTACAGGGCCAGAGCAACGCTCGTATGGCCCCGTCTCCATATCAACATTTATTTTTCTCATTCATCTTTAGTGTTGGCCGAAGCCACCACCCCGGGAGGCGGGTCACAAACCCCCGGCTAACACCCGGTACCCATTCACTGCTGGGTGGACAGGGGCTCGGGTTTTAAGAAGACCGCCCGTCTGTCTTCGCTCCGCCCGGGGATCGAACCCGGGACTTCTCGGTTGTGAGCCGAGCGTGCTAACCCTAACACTACGGAGTTCCCCAGTTGTGTGTATGTGTATGTGTGTGTGTGTGTGTGTGTGTGTGTGTGTGTGTGTGTGTGTGTGTGTGTGTGTGTGTGTGTGATGTGCGTGTGTGTGTGTGAGTGAGTGTATGTGTGAGTGTGTGTGTGAGTGAGTGAGGGAGTGAAGGTAAGCGAAAATATATCATGGAACAATAATTCAGAGTAAGAGAACCGAGTAAGAGAGAGAGAGAGAGAGAGAGAGAGAGAGAGAGAGAGAGAGAGAGAGAGAGAGACGAGAGGAGAGAGAGGAGAGAGAGAGAGAGAGAGAGAGAGAGAGAGAGGAGAGAGAGAACCTAAGTAGAAGTCAAGGACAGAGGGAGGGAAGGACAACAGGAGGGAGAGAAGGGAGAGGAGAGAAGAGAGAGAGAGAAGAGAGAGAGAGAGAAGACAGAAGGGAGGGAGGGAGAGAGGGAAGAGAGGGAGGGAAGAAGAAGATAGAGAAGGGAGGAAGGGAGGAGAGAGAGGGAAGAAGAGAGAGAAGAAGGGAGAGAGAGAGGGAAGAGAGGGGAAGGAAGAAGATAGAGAAGGGAGGAAGGGAGGAGAGGGAGGGAAGAAGAGAGAGAAGAAGGGAGAGAGAGAGGGAAGAATGGGAAGGAAGAAGAAGATAGAGAAGAGAGGGAGGGAGGAGAGGGAGGGAAGGAGAGGGAGGGAAGAAGAGAGAGAAGAAATAAGAAAAAAACCGGGTAAGAAACAATAAAGTCAAGGTAAGAAATACTAAGAATGGCGCCAAAATCAAGAAAGGAAGAAAAATATGTGAAGCTAATTACCAACACAGGTGAACTACATGTCACGGAACCTTGGGGCGATGCTTGAACTAACTGTGGGGAGGGATTAACAGATGCTTTGCTAAGACTTCTGATGGGGGGAAACAACACGACTATCTCTCTCTCTCTCTCTCTCTCTCTCTCTCTCTCTCTCTCTCTCTCTCTCTCTCTCTCTCTCTCTCTTCTCAATCTCTCTCTCTCTCATCTCACTCACTCTATCTAATCTCATACTTCTCTCTCTATAAAACACTACTCTCTCTGTCTCTCAAAACAACGACTCTAAAACACTACTCTCAAATCACTCTTAAAAACCTCATCTCTCTCTCTCTCCTCTCATCTCTCTGCTCGTATCTCTCTCTCTCTCTCTCTCTCTCTCTCTCTCTCTCTCTCTCTCTCTCTCTCTCTCTCTCTCTCTCCGTAAGATCTAATTAGCTAAAAAAAAATTGATTGTTGGTGGTAAAAGTGGCATGAAAACAACAACAACAATAACAACAATAATAATAATAATAATAATAATAATAATAATAATAATAATAATAATAATAATAATAATAATAATAATAATAATGATGGTAACAACAAAAACAGTCCAACAGTCCGGTTAGGGAAGGAAGGATAGAAGAAGAGACTGTGAAGGCCAACCAGTCTCATCCCTGGACGTGGGAGTGTGTGTGTGTGTGTGTGTGTGTGTGGGTGGGTGGTGATTAAAGCCATATGAGGTGAAGTTTATGATGCGTCTCGGATTTCACTTACCTCACAACCCACTCACAAGTCACAACACCTGATAATATAATTATTAACAACTCATAACACCTTTTAACGCACTAACAAGACCTCACAACTTACTCATAACAATCATACAACACTTCACAACTTACTAAAAACCAACTCACAACTTAAAACATAAATAGCAACCCACTCACACCTCACAACTTCCTCACAACCCCTCACAACTTACAAACAACTCATAACTACTCATAACCCATTCAAAACACCTCACAACTTACTCATAACTTACTCATAAATACTCCCTTCTCACAACTTACTCGTAAACCACTCACAACCCACTTCTAACACTTCACAACCACACTATATCCACTCCCCTCCTCTCCCACCCACCACAGTACAACCACACCCCTCCACTACCCCCCACCACACTATAACCACACACCCTCCTCTCCCACCCACCACCATTCCACATTATTTCCTCTCATCTCCCAGCCTCCCCCACCCCCCGCCACCACACCCCACCACCACCACACACCCCACCACCCACCACCACACCCACCACCACACACCACACCCCACCACCACCCCACCCCACCCCACCACCCCACCACCACCACCACACCCCACCACCACCACCACACTTTAGCCACACCCCAACCACACATATGCATTCTCAGTACAGTCAAGGACGGTGTATGTAGATGTTATACGCACACTTATGCTGGATAACAAAAAAATATAGTATGAAAAGTCTCTCTCTCTCTCTGTCTCTCTCTCTCTCTCTCTCTCTCTCTCTCTCTCTCTCTCTCTCTCTCTCTCTCTCTCTCTCTCTCTCTCTCTCTCTCTCTCTCTCTCTCTCTCTCTCTCCTGGGTACACACACACACACACACACACACACACACAAAGACCTCGCCCACTCCCCCCTTCTCCTAAAAATGGTTACGCCGTGAATAAGGTCAACTTTTAATATGTTAACCAAAGGTGTAACGGTGCCTTTATAAAAGTTAATGTGACCTAGATATGTAAGTATATATAAGTAGTAGGTATAAATATGTATAAAGTATAGTATATGCATCACAATTTATTACGTGTATTATCTATGTATGTATATGTATTATGTATGTATGTATGGATGGATTTATTATGTATAGAGACGCAGAAAAGGGTTAGGATATTATACAAGTGGATTATTAAGGGATTACAGGTAAGGGTAGTGTGGGTATTTAGTGGATAAGAGATAATAATGTTAAATATAATGAATATCAATAGTTAACCCTTCACGCCCAGATCTTTCCTTTCCTATCAAAAATTGTCTGTTGTCGAGCCATAAAATTACGAAAATTAACTGAATATACCAAATTAGTTAGTCGACATGGATACTAAACAGGTCATATCTATAAAATATTGCTTATATTCACTAAAAATCGTCTAATGATAGTCAAATTACAATGGAAATTACGTTCTGGGTCTCAAGGGGTTAAAAACAAGGATAATAATAATAATGTTAGAGTGGATAGATGAGACAGTGGATGTTTTGATGAGTCTAATGGAGACGTAGTTTACATAGGAGTGAAAGAAGAAACTATAGGAGATGAGTGGAGATGATAGGAGTATATAGGAAGTAAACGAAGAGGTAGTTATGGAGATGTTGACTGTAGTGGAGATAGTGTAGGGGTTGAAAGGGTGTGAAATGAGTTTACGGTGAGGTGGAGGAGGGGGTTGTAGGAAGAGGGTGTAGTGGGGGGGGTTGGGGGAGGGGGGGTTGTGCGGGTTTGTGGGAAGAGGAGAGTTTAGGGGGGGGGGGGGTAGTGGCCGAGGTTAAATTTCGTGGCTGTGCGAAACTGGGCACGTAATTTTAGGTTATGTAACAGTGGTGAATGTTACGTGTGTGTGTGTGTGTGTGTATGTGTGTGTGTGTGTGTGTGTGTGTGTGTGTGTGTGTGTGTGTGTGTGTGTGTGTGTGTGTGTGTGTGTGTATAATTCGATATATTTGCACACAATGGTGAGGGAATGTGAGAGACAGACAGAGAGAGAGAGAGAGAGAGAGAGAGAGAGAGAGAGAGAGAGAGAGAGAGAGAGAGAGAGAGAGAGAGAGAGAGAGAGAGAGAGAGAAGAGACGAGAGACAGAGAAGAGAGAGAGAGAGAGAGAGAGAGACAGAGAGAGAGACAGAGACAGAGACAGAGAGAGAGAGAGAGAGAGAGAGAGGATGGGTAAGCTATTAAAGTTTTTTCTACCAGTGAGGATGAGACAAAGATGGGACGACCAAGGACGACAAGAACCACACAACCACACCCACTACCACCTCTGCCACTACCACCTCTGCCACTACCACTACCACCACCACTACCACCACCACCACCTCTACCATATAACGGAACTAACATAATCAAATCAACTTGTTCTTCTTCACTACTACCACTACTACTACTACTACTACTACTACTACTACTAC
>JACEEZ010021130.1:27500-50000 GCA_016584305.1 Chionoecetes opilio | reverse complement strand
GTCGCGGGGTATAAGAGCTGTGGCAAAATTAGGACCCATCCAACGGTGCTTCCTTGTGACTCCACCCTGTCCTCCTCCTCCTCCTCTCCTACCTCTCCTCCTCCTCCTCCTCCTCCTCCTCCTCCTCCTCCTCCTCCTCCTCCTCCTCCTCCTCCTCCACCACCTCTTCTCCTCCTACCTTCTCCTATTTCTTATTTTTCTTCAACTTTTTTTTCGTCTTTTTTCTTTTTCAACTTTCTCCTCCTCCTCCTCCTCCTCCTCCTCCTCCTCCTCCTCTCCTCCTCCTCTCTCCTAAATCCTCCTCCTCTTAACCTATAACCATTTCCTCTTTCCTTTTTTTCAAACCTTTTTCTCAGTCCTCCATCACCATTACTTTTATCTCCTCCTCCTTGTCTGTCATTTACCAGTCGTTTGTTTGTCTTCTTGATGTTCCTCTCCTCTATCTCCATTCTTTCTATCTCTCTCTCTCCTCTTGTCTCTCTCTTCTCATCTCTCTATCGTTTCTCTTCTCTCTCTCTCTCTCATCTTCTCTCTCTCTCTCTCTCTCTCTCTCTCTCTCTCTCTCTCTCTCTCTCTCTCTCTCTCTCTCTCTCTAAAATATGTGACCTTTCACAACACTACGCACCTCACGTACCAACACACACCACACACACACACACACACACACACACACACACACATACTATGCCCTTCCATATAAGTATATACAAAATTCCAACTCGAAACCCCCCTCTCCCCTTCCTCTTTTTCCTCTCTTGTACAAACTCAAAAATAAAATCGAACTTTTACTTGGAAGAAAAAAAAATCAAAATATAACAGAATAACGAAATTAATTAAGATTTCTACTTTTTCAGTTTTTTTATTTAAATTACTATATTGTTTCTACTCTTTGTTTATCGTGTTGTCCTTTATAATGAGTGCAGGATACATATTTGAGCACAGCGGCGATGCACCACACCTGACAACTCTCACCTGTATCATACCTGAATAGTGAATACCGATCATAAATTACCTGTGTGAGTGTGTGTGTGTGTGTGTGTGTGTGTGTGTGTGTGTGTGTGTGTGTGTGGTGTGTGTGTTGTGGGTGTGGGGGAGGTGGTCTGGAGTGTGTGTTTTGGGGGGAGAGGGAGGTAGAGACAGATAACCTGGAAGGCTGGAAGTTACTGAGAGAGAAGAGAGAGAGAGAGAGAGAGAGAGAGAGAGAGAGAGAGAGAGAGAGAGAGAGGAAGAGAGAGAGAGAGAGAGAAGAGAGAGAGAGAGAGAGGAGAGAGAGAGAGAGAGAATAAAATAACGATAAAAGGAAGAAATAGATAAATGAAAAAGGAAGGAAGGAAGGAAAACAAAAACACATGACAGACAACACAAAAAAAGGAAAAGAAACAAAACACTAAAAATGACTGAAAGGATAGAAAAGGACGAAGGAAAAAGGAAGAAAGGAAGAAAAATCCAAGAAAGATAGAAAAAAAAGATAGCAAGAAGAAAAAAAGCGATAGAATATTTCTCGAAGTCATAAGATAAATAAAACAAGAAATAGAGATATGATGAAGGAAGGGAGAGGGAAAAGACAGAACAAAGGTATGAAGAAGAGGAGAAAGAAGAAGAGAAGAGAAGAAGAGAGAAAGAACAAGAAATAGAGATAATGGACGAAAGAAGGAAGAGAGAAAAGACAAAGGTATGAAGCATGGGAGAAGAAGAAGAAGAAGAGGAGGAGGAGGAGGAGGAGGAGGAGGAGGAGGAGGAGGAGGAGGAGGAGGAGGAGGAGGAGGAGGAGGAGGAGGAGAGGAGGAGGAGGAGGAGAGAGGAGTGGTATTGGTTGCTAAGGGAGGAAAGACATAGGATAACAGTACAGGTTTAGGGTGAGAGGAGGGAGAGGAGGGAGAGGAGGGAGAGAGGGGAAGGGAGAGAGGGTAAGGGAGAGGGGGAAGGAGAGAGGGGAAGGGAGAGGGGAAGGGAGAGGAGGGAGAAGGCTAAGAGAATAGGGAGGGAGGAAGAGAAGAGAGACAGAGATGGGAGTGAGAAAATTGGGTGTCCTACGTGACTAAGTGAATTTTTTGAGGAGAGAAGGAGAGAAGGAAGGGAGAGGGTAGAGAAGGAAGGGATAGATGGAGGGATAGGGAGAGAAAGAAGGGATAGATGGAGGGATAGGGAGAGAAAGAAGGGATAGATGGAGGGATAGGGAGAGAAAGAAGGGATAGATGGAGGGATAGGGAGAGAAAGAAGGGATAGATGGAGGGATAGGGAGAGAAAGAAGGGATAGAGGGAGGGATAGGGAGGGAAGAGAGGATAGATGGAGGATAGGGAGGAAAGAAGGGATAGGAGGGATAGGGAGAGGAAAGAAGGGAGAATGGAGGGATAGGGGAGAGAAAGAAGGGATAGAGAAGGAGATAGGGAAGAAGAAGGATAGAGGAGGGATAGGAGGAAGAGATAGATAGAGGAGAGAGGAGAGAGGGACGATAGTGTGAAGGAGGATGAAGGATGAAGGAGAAGCGAAGGAGATAGAGGGAGAAGAAGATGAGAAGGAAGGGGTAAGGAAGGGATGATATAAAGAGATGCACGGAGAGAGGAAGATGAAGGGGAGGGAGGGATAGGAGGAATAGGTAAAAGAGGGGATGATAATGGAGGTAAGGATGAAGCTTATGCACAACACACTACCACCCACCAAACACCCACACAACAAGAAAGAACAACATCATCAACAAAACCACACACACACCACACAACACAACGCACACACACACAAAACACACACACACACACACACACACCACACACACACACACAACAACACACACACACACACACACACACACACACACACACACACACACACACACACACACACACACACACACACACACACACACACACACACACACACACACACACACACACACACACACACACACACACACACACACACCTATCTCCACCTTCTCTTAATTAGAGGTAAAACACAGGTATCAAAATAATTCCTACCTGTCATCTTATCCACAGGTGAAGAACAGGTGTGGTCTCTAGATTTATATTCCTTTATTAGATTTTATGTTATAGTCCTCAATCTTATCTAATTACCATAATGAAGACACTTAAAAACAGGGTCGAAATATACATGAAAGGGGAAAAACGGTTAGAAATATACTAGAGGGGAAAAATGGGTCAAAATATACATACGAGGGGAAAAAGGGTCGAAATGTGCATATGAGGGGAAAAGGTGTCCAAATAAGAATGGAAAAAAGGTCGAAATATACAATTGAGGGGAAAAAAGGTCGAAATGTACAATTGAGGGGAAAAAGTGTCCAAATAAGAATGGAAAAAAGGTCGAAATATACAATTGAGGGGAAAAAAGGGTCGAAATATACGAGAGAAAAAAGGGCCGAAATATACAATTGAGGGGAAAAAGTGTCCAAATAAGAATGGAAAAAAGGTCGAAATATACAATTGAGGGGAAAAAAGGTGTCGAAATAAAAAGAAAAAAAGGTCGAAATATACAATTGAGGGGAAAGTGTCCAAATAAGAATGGAAAAAAGGTCGAAATATACAATTGAGGGGAAAAAAGGGCCGAAATATACATGAGGGAAAAAAGGGCCGATATATACATGAGGGAAAAAAAGTGTCCAAATAAGAATGGAAAAAAGGTCGAAATATACAATTGAGGGGAAAAAGTGTCCAAATAAGAATGGAAAAAAGGTCCGAAATATACATGAGGGGAAAAAAGGGTCGAAATATACAATTGAGGGGAAAAAGGTGTCCAATTAAGAATGGAAAAAAGGTCGAAATATACAATTGAGGCGAAAAAAGGGTCGAAATATAGAATTGAGGCGAAAAAAGGGTCGAAATATACAAGAGGGAAAAAGGGCCCGAAATATACATGAGGGGAAAAAAGGGTCGAAATATATATATATAGAGGGAAAAAAGGCCCAAAGTATACAAAGGGGAAAAAGGGGCCGAAATATACATGTGAGGGGAAACAAAGGAGGAACAAATGTCTGGTTTCTTTTGTCATTCAAGAGAGGAAAAGAGGAGGAAAATGAGATATGATTTTTAATATAACTTGACGTGTTTTGAAGTAAATTGAATATATATTTCTATACATAATAAATTTCTTCAGTCCTCTACAAGAGTATAAGTTCGTGAAGGCTAAACGGTCTCTCTCTCTCTCTCTCTCTCTCTCTCTCTCTCTCTCTCTCTCTCTCTCTCTCTCTCTCTCTCTCTCTCTCTCTCTCTCTCTCTCTCTCTCTCTCTCTCTCTCTCTCTCTCTCTCTCTCTCTCTCTCCACATGGCTTCAATTCTCAGAACATACACACACACACACACACGTCCCCGCAGGTCATATCACCAGTAATTAAGAGCAAACCTACCTGTGGCTTCGGCAGGTAAAAGAGAACCACAACACCACCGCAAAATTTTCTCTCGCGTCAAGAGTTCCTCGAAAAAATTATTAGAGATAAAGCAGCAGCGTTTTTCACACCTTGGAAATAGAGTTGAGTTTAATATATTAGGTGTGTGTGTGTGTGTGTGTGTGTGTGTGTGTGTGTGTGTGTGTGTGTGTGTGTGTGTGTGTGTGTGGTGTGTGTGTGTGTGTGTGTGGTGTGTGTGTGTGTGTGTGTAGCGCGTTTGAATTTTTGTGGTTAGGAGAGTTAGGAGGAAAAGGGCTGGGAAGTGTGTGTGTGGGGGAGAAGGGAGGGGAGTGAAGGGAGGGAGATGGAAGAAGGGAGGGGAGTGAAGGGAGGGAGATGGAAGAGGGGAAAAAGGAAGGGGAACAAAAATTGAGAAGAGGAGGATAAGGGAACCAGGGTCATTGCTATATTCCTTCCTTCCACGTCTCCCTTCTATCCTTCCTTTCCTCCCTCCTATCCCTTCCCTTACTTCCCTTCCCTTCCCTTCCCTTCCTTCCCTTCCCTCATCCCATCCCTTCTTCCCATACCTTCTTATCCTCCATTCCCTTCCCTTCTCCTTCCTATCCCTTCCCTTCCTTCCTCCTTCACTTCCTCCCATCCCTTCCTTCCATACTTATCCTTCCCTTCCCTTCCTTCCTTCATATCCTTCCCTTATCCCTTCCATTCCCTTCCCTTCCCTTCCCTTCCCATCCCATCCCTTCCTTTCCCATACCTTCTTATCCCTCCATTCCCCTTCCCTTTCCTTCCCTTCCTATCCCTTCCCTTTCCTTCCCTTCCTATCCCTTCCCTTCCCTTCCCATCCCATCCCTTCCTTTCCCATACCTTCTTATCCCTCCATTCCCCTTCCCTTTCCTTCCCTTCCTTTCTCATCCATTCCCTTCCCTTCCCTTCCCTTCCCTTCCCTTCCCTTCCCTTCCTCTTCCCTTGCTTCCCTCCACTCGTCTCCTACCATCGAAATTTCTCTTCCTCCCTTCCATCCCTCCCCTTTCCTTCCCCTTCCCTTCCACTTCCTCCCTTCCTTCCCTCCACTCACCACCTACCATTGAAATTTCCCTTCCTCCCTTCCTTCCTACCCTCCCTCCCTTCCTCCAATAATCGTCTCCAGGTGTGCAGGTCCCCCTTCCTCCAATAATTACTCCCAGGTACAAATCATCCTCAACCAATCTCCTCCATTGACCATCTCGCTCACACACATCAAGGCAATCTTCTCATCAAGGTAAGGCAATCAAGGGTGAAATATCCTCATATATACACTTCTCTACGGCTAAAATCCTCATACATAGCTACACTTATTTATGGTTAAAATGAATATCCTCATACATACACTTCTCTATGACTAAATAGCCTCATAGCTACACTTATTTATGCTTAAAATTAATATCCTCATACATACACTTCTCTATGACTAAATATCTTCATACATACACTTCTCTTTATATGATTTTTTTTTATATATTGCGTATTTTTTTCGCTTTTTTTCCACTTTTTCATACATACACATACTATACAGCCTACTAAATATATTCATACATACACTCCTCTATATATGATTTTTTGTATATATTTTACGTTGTAGCCTATAGCGTCTGTAGGCATATGGAGAGTCTTGATGTTGGTCGAACTCGCCCGTTGGTGGCGCAGGCTGGATTTTTATAGTGACACCTGTGGTCTCAGGTGAAGATCTCATTTTCTATGATGGTCTTGATCTCCAGGTTAGGCGCATGCAGCCCCTACAGTCCACCGTCACACTCGCAATCGGCAGACAGGTATACGCTGCATGTGGGTTGCTTCGGTCACTCGACGATGGCTTTGACAGTTGTTCCTTGGTGAGACTTGAACTCGGGGCCTTCTGCTCCCCTACCAGGCTCTTGAAAGAGTTGCCTCCGGCGGGATTCGAACTCGGGACATTGAGTTCAGCACTCCAAGACGCTAACCACTTGGCCACCGCCTCCCCAAATTACTGCGTGTATTGCAATTGTATTGCGTGTATTGCGTGTATTGCAATATTGCGTGTATGTATATTTCTTTCCGCATTTTTTCCACTCAATTTTCATACATACGCATACACAGCCTACTAGCATCCAATTTCAACCCATATCATCGTGCATTTGGTATCCATATATATCTATTCATATCTATCTATTTGTATATATGTATTTACCTATCCATTTATCATCTAAACATTATATAATCATCTAGTTATTCATAGTCATTCACATATTTGTCATGTCATCAGTATTCTGTTTTTTCCATTTGTATATTATTTATGTTTATGTATTATATGTGCCTACTCCAAGACCCTGTGTGTGTGTGTGTGTGTGTGTGTGTGTGTGTGTGTGTGTGTGTGTGTGTGTGTGTGGGGTGTGTGTGTGCAATGAGATCCGAGAATTGAAGCCATGTGGAGAGAGAGAGAGAGAGAGAGAGAGAGAGAGAGAAAAGAGAGGAGAGAGAGAGAGAGAGAGAAGAGAGGAGAGAGAGAGAGAGAGGGGGTCTTTGATGCATACTATTTCATTCATGTGTTTGTAACCTTGTGTCATCTCTTCATCAGTGTTGTGTGGCCTTGTCAGCAGCGGGTGCTTCTCAGCGCCTGCCTTCATGGACACCACGTGAACAACACAGGGATGTTGTGTTGGTCAGAGATATACAGCCTTGACAAGCCAACACGTAACCCTAAACCAGTGATTAGCAGCCAGGGGAGGCGGTAGCAGAGTACTTAGCGTCTCCGAGTGGCGTTCTCGGTACCAGAGTTCGATCCTCGATGAGAACCAAAATCCACTTAAGAGCTTTCTGCACCGTCGAGTGGCCTAAGAACACCCACATGCCCTGCCTATCAACTCTACCTTCGATAGCGAGTGCATCGGAGGACACAGGGGGGCGGCATGAGCATCTAATCACAGGCGTCACTATAACAATCCTGCCTGCGCCACCACGGGCGAGGGCCAACCATCACAGCCCTCAAGTGAGCCTCCAGGGCCTATCAGCCAATCCTTGGAGGTCACCGCCTACACGCGCTAGGCCAAGATGTAAAAAAAAAAAAAAAAAAGCGTGCATGAGTTTTTTCAAAGGGTACATGTAAACACTCTCTCTCTCTCTCTCTCTCTCTCTCTCTCTCTCTCTCTCTCTCCATCCTTCTTCCCTCCTCAGTCATTCCGGAAGGACAGTTCACACACACACACACACACACACACAATTCCACCCCCCACACACACAACTATACAGGCTTAACCAGTGCACAGGTAGGAGAAAGGCAGGTACAGACACCCATTAGGCGGGATGAAAGGTAAGCTGGAGGGAAGAAAACAAAAGCAGTGGGTGGTGCAACCATGTTGATGTGAAATGCGAGTGTTCACTTAAAACAGTTGTGGCGAAGCAAATGGCTGAGTAAACAATGGGAGAAAAGGTAAACAATGTGAGAAGAGTAGGTTGGTGGCATAAGAGGAGGAGGAGGAGGAGGAGGAGGAGGAGGAGGAGGAGGAGGAGGAGGGAGGAGGAGGAGGAGGAGGAGGAGGAATGGAAGGAAAAGGAGTAGGAAGGGAAGGAAGAGGCGGAGGAGGACGAAGTGGACGATGAAAATAACCAGGAGGAGGAAGAAGAAGAAATAATGAAGAGGAGGAAAGAGAAAGACCCTGAGAAACACTAAGATAACAAAATAAATAAGAGGAAGAGAAAGAGAGGATAAGAAGGAGGAGGAGGAAGAGGAGGAGGAAGAGGAAGAGGAGGAGGAAGAGGACGATGAAAACAACCAGAAGGACAAAATGAAGAAGAGGAAATAGAAAGACCCTGAGAAACACTGAGATAAAAAGGTAAATATAGATAGAAGAAAAAGAATAAGGAGGAGGACAAGGTGGAAGTGGAAGAAGAAAAAGAATAAGGTGGAGGATTTGGTGGAAGTGGAAGAAGAAAAAGAATAAGGAGGAGGACAAGGTGGAAGTGGAAGAAGAAAAAGAATAAGGAGGAGGATTTGGTGGAAGTGGAAGAAGAAAAAGAAGAAGGAGGAGGATTTGGTGGAAGTGGAAGAAGAAAAGAATAAGGAGGAGAATTTGGTGGAAGTGGAAGAAGAAAAAGAAGAAGGAGGAGGATTTGGTGGAAGTGGAAGAAGAAAAAGAATAAGGAGGAGGATTTGGTGGAAGTGGAAGAAGAAAAAGAAGAAGGAGGAGGATTTGGTGGAAGTGGAAGAAGAAAAAGAAGAAGGAGGAGGATTTGGTGGAAGTGGAAGAAGAAAAAGAATAAGGAGGAGAATTTGGTGGAAGTGGAAGAAGAAAAAGAAGAAGGAGGAGGATTTGGTGGAAGTGGAAGAAGAAAAAGAATAAGGAGGAGGATTTGGTGGAAGTGGAAGAAGAAAAAGAAGAAAGAGGAGGATTTGGTGGAAGTGGAAGAAGAAAAGAATAAGGAGGAGGAATTGGTGGAAGTGGAAGAAGAAAAGAAGAAGGAAGAGGATTTGGGAAGTGGAAAAGAAAGAAAAAGAAGAAGAGAAGATTGGTGAAGTGGAAGAAGAAAAAGAATAAGGAGGAGGATTTGGTGGAAGTGGAAGAAGAAAAAGAGAATATGAATCATGGCAGCTACAGAAGAATAAGAACAATAATAAAAGACAGAAAGAATAGAATAAGAGGAAGCAGAAATAAAAGAAAACTAAGAAAGTTTATATGAAAAAAAAAAAAAAAAAAAAAAAAAAAAAAAAAAAAAAAAAAAAAAAAAGAAGAGAAAAGAGAAAACCAAAACAATAACCGCAAAAGGAAATAAGAAGCAGAAATAGAAGACAGAAAACTAAGACTGAAGAAAGAAGAAAGAAGAAGAAGAAATAATACCAGACGATAAGAAGGATCAGAGCAGAAGATATTTATAGGCAGTGGTATAAGAAAAAAAATAGGAAGGTATAAGAAAAAAAAGAAAAAGAGCAAGATTTTTTTTTATACAAGTAGAAAAAAGAAAAGAGTTCAAGAAAAATACACAAAAAAATATATATATATACATAAGTACAAGAAAAATTAAAAAAAAAAGAGTAAGAAGAGGGAGGTATAAACAGTAAGAAGAGGCAGGTATAAACAGTAAGAAGAGGCAGGTATAAACAGTAAGAAGAGGGAGGTATAAACAGTAAGAAGAGGCAGGTATAAAACAGTAAGAAAGGCAGGTAATAAAAACACAGTAAGAAGAGGCAGGTATAAACAGTAAGAAGAGGAGGTATAAACAGTAAGAAAGGCAGGTATAAACAGTAAGAAGAGGCAGGTATAAACAGTAAGAAGAGGGAGGTATAAACAGTAAGAAGAGGGAGGTATAAACAGTAAGAAGAGGGAGGTATAAACAGTAAGAAGAGGGAGGTATAAACAGTAAGAAGAGGGAGGTATAAACAGTAAGAAGAGGCAGGTATAAACAGTAAGAAGAGGGAGGTATAAACAGTAAGAAGAGGCAGGTATAAACAGTAAGAAGAGGGAGGTATAAACAGTAAGAAGAGGAGGTTTTAACAGTAAGAAGAGGGAGGTAGAATAAACAGTAAGAAGAGGCAGGTATAAACAGTAAGAAGAGGCAGGTATAAACAGTAAGAAGAGGCAGGTATAAACAGTAAGAAGAGGGAGGTATAAACAGTAAGAAGAGGCAGGTATAAACAGTAAGAAGAGGCAGGTATAAACAGTAAGAAGAGGCAGGTATAAACAGTAAGAAGAGGCAGGTATAAACAGTAAGAAGAGGGAGGTATAAACAGTAAGAAGAGGCAGGTATAAACAGTAAGAAGAGGCAGGTATAAACAGTAAGAAGAGGCAGGTATAAACAGTAAGAAGAGGCAGGTATAAACAGTAAGAAGAGGGAGGTATAAACAGTAAGAAGAGGGAGGTATAAACAGTAAGAAGAGGGAGGTATAAACAGTAAGAAGAGGCAGGTATAAACAGTAAGAAGAGGGAGGTATAAACAGTAAGAAGAGGGAGGTATAAACAGTAAGAAGAGGCAGGTATAAACAGTAAGAAGAGGCAGGTATAAACAGTAAGAAGAGGGAGGTATAAACAGTAAGAAGAGGGAGGTATAAACAGTAAGAAGAGGGAGGTATAAACAGTAAGAAGAGGCAGGTATAAACAGTAAGAAGAGGGAGGGGATAAAAGTAAGAAGAGGAGTATAACAGTAAGAAGAGCAGGTATAAACAGTAAGAAGAGGGAGGTATAAACAGTAAGAAGAGGCAGGTATAAACAGTAAGAAGAGGCAGGTATAAACAGTAAGAAGAGGCAGGTATAAACAGTAAGAAGAGGCAGGTATAAACAGTAAGAGGCAGGTATAAACAGTAAGAAGAGGGAGGTATAAACAGTAAGAAGAGGCAGGTATAAACAGTAAGAAGAGGCAGGTATAAACAGTAAGAAGAGGCAGGGATAAACAAAGAAGAGGCGGTATAAACAGTAAGAAGAGGAGGTATAAACAGTAAGAAGAGGGAGGTATAAACAGTAAGAAGAGGGAGGTATAAACAGTAAAGGGAGGTATAAACAGTAAGAAGAGGGAGATATAAACAGTAAGAAGAGGGAGGTATAAACATAAAGAGGCAGGTATAAACAGTAAGAAGAGGAGGTATAAACAGTAAGAAGAGGCAGGTTAAACAGTAAGAAGAGGCAGTATAAACAGTAAGAAGAGCAGGTATAAACAGTAAGAAGAGCAGGTATAAACAGTAAGAGGCAGGTATAAACAGTAAGAAGAGGCAGGTATAAACAGTAAGAAGAGGAGGTATAAACAGTAAAAGAGGCAGGTATAAACAGTAAGAAGAGGGAGGTATAAACAGTAAGAGGCAGGTATAAACAGTAAGAAGAGGCAGGTATAAACAGTAAGAAGAGGAGGTATAAAACAGTAAGAAAGGGAGGTAAAACAGTAAGAAGAGGCAGGTATAAACAGTAAGAAGGCAGGTATAAACAGTAAGAAGAGGGAGGTATAAACAGTAAGAAGAGGGAGGTATAAACAGTAAGAAGAGGCAGGTATAAACAGTAAGAAGAGGCAGGTATAAACAGTAAGAAGAGGCAGGTATAAACAGTAAAGAAGAGGCAGGTATAAACAGTAAGAAGAGGAGGTATAAACAGTAAGAAGAGGCAGGTATAAACAGTAAGAAGAGGAGGTATAAACAGTAAGAAGAGGCAGGTATAAACAGTAAGAGAGGCAGGTATAAACAGTAAGAAGAGGGAGGTATAACAGTAAGAAGAGGGAGGTATAAAACAGTAAGAAGAGGGAGGTATAAACAGTAAGAAGAGGCAGGTATAAACAGTAAGAAGAGGAGGTATAAACAGTAAGAAGAGGCAGGTATAAACAGTAAGAAGAGGCAGGTATAAACAGTAAGAAGAGGGAGGTATAAACAGTAGAAGAGGCAGTATAAACAGTAAGAAGAGGCAGGTATAAAACAGTAAGAAGAGGCAGGTATAAACAGTAAGAAGAGGCAGGTAAACAGTAAGAGGCAGGTATAAACAGTAAGAAGAGGGAGGTATAAACAGTAAGAAGAGGCAGGTATAAACAGTAAGAAGAGGCAGGTATAAACAGTAAGAAGAGGAGGTATAAACAGTAAGAAGAGGCGGGTATAAACAGTAAGACGCAGGCTATAAACAGTAAGAAGGAGGTATAACAGTAAGAAGAGGGAGTATAAACAGTAAGAGGGAGGTAAAAACAGTAAGAAAGGGGAGATATAAACAGTAAAAGAGGGAGGTATAAACAGTAAGAGGCAGGTATAAACAGTAAGAAGGGGAGTATAAACAGTAAGAAGAGGCAGGATAACAGTAAGAAGAGGCAGGTATAAACAGTAGAAGAGGCAGGTATAAACAGTAAGAAGAGGCAGGTATAAACAGTAAGAGGCAGGTATAAACAGTAAGAAGAGGCAGGTATAAACAGTAGAAGAGGGAGGTTATAAACAGTAAGAAGAGGCAGGTATAAACAGTAAGAAGAGGGAGGTATAAACAGTAAGAGGCAGGTATAAACAGTAAGAAGAGGCAGGTATAAACAGTAAGAAGAGGGAGGTATAAACAGTAAGAAGAGGGAGGTATAAACAGTAAGAAGAGGGAGGTATAAACAGTAAGAAGAGGCAGGTATAAACAGTAAGAAGAGGCAGGTATAAACAGTAAGAAGAGGGAGGTATAAACAGTAAGAAGAGGGAGGTATAAACAGTAAGAAGAGGCAGGTATAAACAGTAAGAAGAGGGAGGTATAAACAGTAAGAAGAGGCAGGTATAAACAGTAAGAAGAGGCAGGTATAAACAGTAAGAAGAGGGAGGTATAAACAGTAAGAAGAGGCAGGTATAAACAGTAAGAAGAGGGAGGTATAAACAGTAAGAAGAGGCAGGTATAAACAGTAAGAGAGGCAGGTATAAAACAGTAAGAAGAGGGAGGTATAAACAGTAAGAAGAGGGAGGTATAAACAGTAAGAAGAGGCAGGTATAAACAGTAAGAAGAGGCAGTATAAACAGTAAGAAGAGGCAGGTATAAACAGTAAGAAGAGGAGGTATAAACAGTAAGAAGAGGCAGGTATAAACAGTAAGAAGAGGAGGTATAAACAGTAAGAAGAGGGAGGTATAAACAGTAAGAAGAGGGAGGTATAAACAGTAAGAAGAGGAGGTATAAACAGTAAGAAGAGGGCAGGTATAAACAGTAAGAAGAGGCAGGTATAAACAAGTATAACATGATTAAGGATAATTAAGTCTCCCCTTACCTGTCCTCACGCCCCCTCAATCACCTGTGACCCCCCTTAATTAATGTACAGTGGGTGTCCTTTACAAGTCACGAGGATAAGATCAATAATAATGAAAAGTCAAGATTAATTGAGGCATGATAGATAATAAGACAACAAGAGGAGGAAGAAGAAGATAGGAGGATGATCAGAAGATATAAATAGAAAAAGATACAAGAAGAAAAAGAAAAATAGCCTAAAAAAAAAAAAAAAAAAAAAAAAAAAAAAAAAAAAAAAAAAAAAAAAAAAAAAAAAAAAAAAAAAGGAAAAATTTTTGAAGAAGAATTCAAAAAATCAAAAAATATATAAGTAAAATAAAAATAAGGAGGCAGTAGGAGGATAGATCAGAAGATATAAATAGTAGAAGGTACAAGAAGAAAAAGAAAAATAGCATATGAAAGAAAAAAGATAAATCAAAGAAGCAGAAAAAAAGCAAAATTGTGTAAGAAAAATAAAATAATAATAATAACTTGAAGAAAAATAAGAAAAAAGTGGAGGAGAAAGAAGCAGCAGGTAATAAGCAGGTGAAGACATGATTAGGGTTATTTAAGTCTCCCCTCACCTGCCCTCACGCCCCCTCACTCACCTATGACCCCCTTTAATCAATGTACGGTGCCCTTTACAAGTCCCGGTGACGAGGTAAGAGCAGGGCATACGAAGGGCGGCGTGATACAGGTGATAAGCCGATAACACTAGGCAAAGTTAATAAAGATGATATATTATGATTACAGGATTACAAGTTTCAGGATTATAAGTTTCAGGATTATAAGTTTCAGGATTATAAGTTTCAGGATTATAAGTTTCAGGATTATAAGTTTCAGGATTATAAGTTTCAGGATTATAAGTTTCAGGATTATAAGTTTCAGGATTATAAGTTTCAGGATTCAAGTTTCAGATTACAAGTTTCAGGATTATATAGGTTTTCAGGATTATAAGTTTCAGGATTATAAGTTTCAGGATTACAAGTTTCAGGATTATAAGTTTCAGGATTATAAGTTTCAGGATTATAAGTTTCAGGATTACAAGTTTCAGGATTATAAGTTTCAGGATTATAAGTTTCAGGATTATAAGTTTCAGGATTACAAGTTTCAGGATTATAAGTTTCAGGATTATAAGTTTCAGGATTATAAGTTTCAGGATTACAAGTTTCAGGATTATAAGTTTCAGGATATAAGTATACGTTTCAGGATTATAAGTTTCAGGATTATCATAAGTTTCAGGATTATAAGTTTCAGGATTATAAGTTTCAGGATTACAAGTTTCAGGATCATAAGTTTCAGGATTATAAGTTTCAGGATTATAAGTTTCAGGATTACAAGTTTCAGGATTATAAGTATCAGGATTATAAGTTTCAGGATTACAAGTTTCAGGATTATAAGTTTCAGGATTATAAGTTTCAGGATTACAAGTTTCAGGTTTACAAGTTTCAGGATTACAAGTTTCAGGATTACAAGTTTCAGGATTACAAGTTTCAGGATTACAAGTATCAGGATTATAAGTATCAGGATTATAAGTATCAGGATTATAAGTATCAGGATTATAAGTTTCAGGATTATAAGTTTCAGGATTATAAGTTTCAGGATTACAAGTTTCAGGATTATAAGTTTCAGGATTACAAGTTTCAGGATTACAAGTTTCAGGATTACAAGTTTCAGGATTACAAGTTTCAGGATTACAAGTTTCAGGATTATAAGTTTCAAGATTACAAGTTTCAGGATTACAAGTTTCAGGATTATAAGTTTCAGGATTACAAGTTTCAGGATTACAAGTTTCAGGATTATAAGTTTCAAGATTACAAGTTTCAGGATTACAAGTTTCAGGATTACAAGTCTCAGGATTATAAGTTGAATTAATATGTTGAAGGAAAAGAAAAATAGTGGGAGAAAAAATAAAATAAAAAGAGTAGAAAAAAAAATAGCACAAGAAAATGAGTCTAAGTCAAAATAAGTACTTAGAGGTCGTGAATGAAAATGGTTCTTATGATAAAGGAATATAAGGGTTGTTTTTGAGTGTTAGGGTGAGGGTTTATTTTTTGGATATGTATTAGTTTTTTATTTGTGTATTTTGGGTTTTGGTTTTCTGGGGATTTGAGGGTTTTGGGATTTTACGTCAGGTTTTTTTTTGAGTGGAAGAATTTTCGAGTTATGTCAAAGTTATGGATATTGTTTAGTTATTGGTTTATTTATTTCCTTTTTTTAATAGACTGAGCGCATAGTTTGAAATTCTCTCTCTCTCTCTCTCTCTCTCTCTCTCTCTCTCTCTCTCTCTCTCTCTCTCTCTCTCTCTCTCTCTCTCTCTCTCTCTCTCATTACAAAAGCTTTCTCGGAAATATAACAATTACGCTCCACACGCTTCAAAGAAAAGAAAAAAAAGAAAAAAAGCAAAGCCAATCAGAACGAGCCATTGACAGGATTCCAGAGCCAATCAGCCAATCACAAGGCAGCACTTAGAAAAGGCGGCCCGTGATTGGCGCAGAGGAGGATCGAGGTCAGACTTATATAATATTTCCTTGTTGTCAGGGAAGCGATAAGGAAACTGGAGCTACAACTTGACTGGACTGGACTCAAGCAAACACCCACACCCACACCCACACACACCACACACCCGCAACACACCAGGCCACACACTCACACACATTCACACACACGTAAAACACAGTCACATACACAAACCATAAACAAAATACTAATAATCCATAGGAAGAAGAGGTAATTGAGAAGAGAGAGAGAGAGAGAGAGAGGGAGAGAGAGAGAGAAAGATAGAGAGAGAGAGATGGAGAGAGTAGAGAGAGAGATAGAGAGGAGAGAGAGAGAGAGGAGAAGAGAGAGAATTTTTTTTCCAATTACTGAATCTCATAAAAGATTTGTCACTTATTTCGTATCCATGAATGAATGAACTTCCGAGCACAATCAAATATTAGTTAATAAGATCATTTAAAATAAATATATAGAAATATATAGTAAATATGTATTGATCCTACCATGTTGGAATAGTAGTCCATTTTTTTGTTTCTTTCCAGTAGATGTATTTTTTTCATTAATGGATATAATGAATGAAGTTTCTGTTGTTTGTATGTTTGTAAGTCTTGATATGTTTAGGTATGTATGTTTAGTGTAACTATCGTAAAAAGGTCTGTCGATATAATACGTAATATGTTTGTCCATTTGCAAGGCATTTTTATAGCTATAGCATACAAGGGTCCTGTCAAAATTTTACTTTAACGGCCCGCCATGTTTATCTCCCATGGTATATATGAATCAACTTTGTATATATTTATATGGCTCCTAACTACTTGAAGTGAAATTGAATTGAATTTTGAGAGAGAGAGAGAGCGAGAGAGCAGGAGCGAGAGGAGGGAGAGATGAGAGAGAGAGATGAGAGAGAGAGAGAAGAGAGAGAGAGGTTTTCCTCCTCGGCAAAAAACTCCTCTTCTCGACGAGGAAGAATAATATTTGTCTAGAATATCAGCTTCCACTTTGTACAACGTAGCAAATTGGCGGATGAAGAGGAGGAGAGAATAATAATAAAAAGAGAGGATGAGGAGGAGGAGGAGGAGGAGGAGTGGATGAGGGAGATGCGGGAATGGAGATGAGGAGAGGAGACATAACAAAAAAAAAAAAAAAAGGAGGAGATCACATCCACTTTACGTTGTTTGTTGTGGACGGGAGGAATAGGGGAGATGAAAGGGAGTAGGAGGGAGGATGCGAGGAATAGAGAAGGGGTGGGGGGGGGGGAAGGGGGGGGGGAATCGTAGTGATAGCCCCATATTTTAAACCTTTTTTTTTCCCTCTCTCTCTCCTCTCGTCTCTCCTCTCTCTCATCTCTACCTCGCCTCTCCTCCTCATCTCTCTCTCTCCTCTTTCTTCTCTCCTCCCTTCTCGTCTTCCCCTCTCCTCTCTCCTCTGTCAGCCCCCTCCTCTCTTTCCCTTAGTTCTTTTATTCTTCCTCTTTTTTCTATACCTCTCTCCTTTCCCCAACCATCATCTTTCCTTTCCCACCCCACCCCCCCACCCAATGTTCACCCCCACCCCCTCAACTGTAAAAATCATTCCTAATAAAGCAAAGATTAACTAGAGAGAGAGATGATATAGATCGATAGAGCTGATAGACGATAGATTATATATAGATATCTATAGATAGGAATAGAGAGATTGTGAGAGAGGGAGAGAGATTATATATAGATATGTTACCACAAGGGCCGTTGCTCTAAGCCCCCTGCGAGCTACTATCAAGCCCCGCTGCCGTACTTGGCACCACCCAGCGTCAGTTCGTCGGCGTCTACGTCGGCTGGTGAATGCTTCCTTGCCTTGCAGCAGGGAAAAAAAAAGCCACGCCATGGCGGTACAACTGTCAAGAGTTCAAGGACACTTGTGAACGCGTTGCTGCCGAGGTGAGGCAATGGGCTCCCATTCACAAAAAACCCCCCGAAGTTAGGCTTTTAGATAGGGAAACACTAATTAGTTTCCCTTGAGCTGTAATGTTACAATTATTTATGTAATGGTTAATAGTAACTTACTCTGTAATGGAGTTTTTGTACTCGGTATAAATTATAAAAGAAATAAAAAAAAAAAGAGATAGAGAGAGAGAGAGAGAGAGAGAGAGAGAGAGAAGAGAGAGAGAGAGGAGAGAGAAGAGAGAAGAGAGAAAGAGAGATAGACAGACAGAAAGAGAGAGATATTGCTACAGTTTATTAGACACTATACGCTCTTCCTCCTCCTCCTCCTCCTCCTCCTCCTCCTCCTCCTCTTCCTCCTCCTCCTCTGCTAAATGATAAAGTTTCTTCTTTACAGATAAAAAAAAACGGCGAGCGGACGGCAGTAGTAGCATCACCTTAACCCCTTTCTTACCCCACAGCAACGCTGGGTCACGTTCTGTTTCCGCAAATACTAATCAAAGTAACTTAATCAAGCGCTCTGTTACAGTGGACCCTAGATACCCTGCCGGTAAACCCTCACGCAAGGTTACAAAAATTATTAAAGAACTTAAATTACTCTACACAAATGCCAGAAGCATTATTCTAAAGCATAATGAATAATTGGCTTACGTTGTTTCCGAAACGCCAGATATCGTTAGTATCACTGAGAGTTGGTTCAACACAAAAGATAAACATTTATTATCTGAAATAGCCATTACAGGCTACAAGACATTCCTAAATTGTCGTACGCATAAAGCAGGTGGAGGTGTCATTCTTTACATAATTAAAAGATAATTTGCAATCAATCGAAATCGATAAAGTAAATCAAGATCATTATGACTCAGTCTACGCAAAGATTAAGCTTAACGGTAAACTGCTAACTATTGGGACAATATATCGTCCTCCCAAATCAAATGCGGAAGTAGATTGCCTCCTGTATGAGGAGATAAAGTCAGTTGTCAACAATAATAACGACACAATTATATGTGGAGATTTTAACCTACCTCGTATAAACTGGAATAATAATTCTGCTGATAGTGAAGGTGCTTGCCCATCTATTGCTGACACGGATCCGCAGTCATCTGCTGAAGCATCAGAGACCTCAGCAGTCTGGGTTCACGCCTGGTAAGTCAACAACGGACCGTATCCTAGCGCTTCGTGTCCTGGTGGAACTGCCGACGTGAGTTTCGACAGGGGATGCTTGCAGCCTATGTTGATCTCAAGAAGGCGTTTGACTCAGTGCATCGTGAGTCACTTTGGGATCTTCTGCGACTTCACGGGATTCCTGCAGGGACTATTGGTTTGATAACCGGTCTGTATTCTGGGACTGAGAGTGCTGTGAAGTGTGGGGCAGGTGTATCCAGCTTCTTTCCTGTGAATACAGGAGTGAGGCAAGGATGCGTCCTTGCCCCATCACTTTTCAACGCTTGTATGGACTGGGTATTGGACAAGGTTGTAGATCAAAGTGATTGTGGAGCATCCGTCGGCAACACCAAGATCACTGATCTTGTTTTTGCCGATGATGCAGTAATCTTTGCTGAGTCGCTGGAAGTCCTGGTGATGGCTCTCAAGGCACTGCACGAGGAGGCAAAGCCTTTGGGACTTGAGGTCTCCTGGCTTAAGACCAAGGTCCAGGTGTTTGGAGACTTACTAGATGAAGCAGTACAGTCTGTTCATGCGTGCGGCGAGGACATTTGAGATCTTGGAAAGTTTTACATACCTTGGTAGCGCAGTCCAAAATGACGGCGGGTCACGTCAAGAAGTCTTACAGCGGATTGGCATAGCCCACGGTGCTATGGACTCGCTCAGCGGGAGTATTTGGCGCTGTCGGTACCTGTGCAGGAGGACAAAGATCCGGATCTTCAAGTCGCTTGTGATCCCTGTCTTACTATATGGTTGCGAGGACATGGACACTAAATAATGACTTGAAGAGACGAATCAATGCCTTTGGTAATAAGTGTCTTCGCAGAATCATGGGGGTATCGCTGGGATGATTACGTGTCAAATCAGCGATTGCACCGTGAGACTGAATCGAGGCCTATTACCTGCATAGTCCGTCAACGCCAACTTCGGCTATATGGGCATGTGGCACGCTACCCTGAAACCGATCCTTCCCATCGGGTTGTATCTGTAAGAGACAATCCGGCGTGGAGGAGGCCAAGGGGGCGCTCACAAGGCTCGTGGCTGGGGCAAGTTGATGTTTCTTGTCGAGAGCTGCTTAGTATGGGAAAAGAGCCTGCATGGGAACTCGCGCGTGGTGACCCCCGGGAGTGGCGTCGTAGGGTGAGCGAGGCGACGCCCCCCGGCGTATGCCCCCCAATGATCGATGATTGATTGATAGTGAAGGTATGCGATTGCTTGATATGATAAACGAAGTATATTTAAATCAGGTGGTCCGTGAGCTTACAAGGGATAATAGTATCCTAGATTTAGTTTTCACTACAGACATTGATCTGATTGATTACTGCGATATAGGTGAACATTTGGCAAACAGCGATCACAGGTTAATCAGATGCGGCATAAATTGCAACGTAGACATCACAGAAAATCGGTTATTAGTTCCCAATTATAATAAAGCAGATTTCACGAAGATCAGCAGGGTACTAAGCGAAGTTGATTGGATTGACCTACTAAATGGTAATAACGCCGAAAACATGTGTAATCTATTCACTAATAAACTCCAATCGGTTGTTGAAAAATATGTTCCCATGGTAAGAAAACGTTTGAAAAACACAAACAGACCCAGTTGGATGACTAATGAGATTCAACAAATCATCGGCAGTAAGCGCCGAGCGTATAAAGTTTACAAACGATCAAATGCGGACTGCGATTATAGAGATTACAATGACGTAAAGCGTCGTTGCAAAGGATTAAGTCTAAAAAGCGCGAGTATGAAGAAAAAATTGCAAAGGAATCCAAATCAAACCCGAAAAGGTTCTTTCAATACGTTCGAAGTAAGAAAAATGTCAAAACAAGTATTGGGCCACTGAAAGATAAGAACAACATCTTGGTAAATGATAATAAGAGTATGGCGTCCGTACTCAATGATTACTTTAATGCGGTTTTTATTAAAGAAGACGAAGCTCCATTACCAGAACCAGTAAACATGTATGCGACTCGAAAGTGATAGATTAGTAAAAGGAGAGATAACAGTAGACGAAATATCAAAGTATTTGCAGAAACTTGACCCAGCAAAATCCGTGGGGGTTGACGAAATCTCGCATAGATTACTTCGCGAATGTCAGTCAACTTTCGCTCCCATTAAAGATTATTTTCAATAAATCGCAAATGGACAAAAATGTTCCTAGTATGTGGAAATTAGCTAATGTTACACCGATATTCAAGAAAGGGAGTAAGAGCCTCGCAAGTAATTATCGCCCAATTAGTCTAACGTCTGTGATTGTTAAACTATTTGAGAAAATATTGCGGGATAAAATAGTGTCTTCTCGATGAAAATAACTTAATACTAAACTCCCAGCATGGATTTCGAAATAAGAGATCCTACTTAACAAACCTACTCGATTTTTTTAATGTCATTTATTCAAACTGGGACGCTAAAATTCCCTCGGATGTAATATACCTTGATTTTCAGAAAGCCTTCGATACAGTTCCCCATAAGCGACTCTGACAAGCTAAGGGCACATGGCTTAGGAGAGCAGTTATGTACATGGATTGGCGATTGGCTTTCAAATCGTAAACAACGGGTAGTAATAAATGGCGAGGCATCTGATTGGTTAGATGTTACTAGTGGGGTGCCTCAGGGCTCGGTCCTGGGTCCTACTCTTTTTCTGATATATATATATATATATATCAATGATCTGGACTGCGGACTTGTCTCTAAGATATCAAAATTTGCAGATGACACCAAATTAGGCGGTAAAGCATATACTAGAGAAAACTGCAAACTCTTACAACGTGATCTCGACAAACTATCAGATTGGAGTGATAAATGGCTATTAAAATTCAATTCCAATAAATGTAAAGTAATGCATATAGGCAACGATAACATCAAATATAACTATCAAATGCAAAATAAATCGTTAACTGAAGTACAGCAGGAAAAGGATTTAGGTGTCATCATCAGTAATGATCTTAAAACCAGTCCGCATTGCCTAGCTGCCAGTAAAAAGGCGAATATGATGTTGGGCTTTATTAAACGCAACTTTGAACACAAAACTCCGAAAGTAATGACACAATTATACACGTCCTTGGTTAGGCCGCACTTGGAATATGCCGTTCAATTCTGGTCGCCCTGTTTCGTAAAAGATCAAGCCAAATTGGAATCAGTGCAAAGAAGAGCAACCAGTCAAATTCCATCTCTGCGAAATTCATCTTATGAAGAGAGACTGCGGAAACTTAATATGTTTTCCTAAAAGGGTCGTAGAATCCGTGGGGACTTGATAGAAACCTTTAAGATCCTAAAAGGATTTGATGTCATTAATCAAGAGAACCTATTCGAACTTTCTCCTCAAGTGATAACAAGAAATAACGGTTTAAAACTAAACGGTCAACGTTGCATCACAGATCTCCGTAAATATTATTTCAATGTTAGAGTTGTTGATCGATGGAACAAGTTACCAGAAAATGTTGTCGAAGCCAGCACAATAACTACATTTAAAAACAGACTTGACGCACACTGTAAAGTAAATGGGTTTTGATAGTGCCCTGCGAATTCATATTATAGTACCCCGGATCGATTAGTGATAGTGATAGTTGTAGTTAGTATATTTCATATCCTATCATTCTTCACTACGAAATTTCCATGTTCCTATCTTCTTTAGGGATATGGTATCATTTTCCAACTGTTCCTCTTACATGTAGTTGATAGTTAGTAGTATGTAGTGCAACAGATACCCTAGTTATGGACCAATAGGTCTCCTGGTGTCTGTTACTCCTATGTATTCCTATGTATTCCTCCCACCAGAATAACAGCAAATATATTCACAATAATAATAAAATTTCATCCAGGTACCCCCCTTCCCCCCACCCCTTCCTTGCCCTTCCCTCCCTTCCCACGTGACC
>JACEEZ010021130.1:17500-22500 GCA_016584305.1 Chionoecetes opilio | reverse complement strand
TCCTTCCTCTCCTCCTCCCTTTCTTCTCCCTCCCTTCCTTTCGTCCATCGGTTCTCCTGAAGGTCTGGGATGATTTGCATGACACTCAAAGTACGGCTGCGGGGCGCCATTAGGTCCCCGCGCGCCATAAAGAGGGACATAACTAAGCCTTGGGCAGGTGAGGCTAAGGGTGACACCTGGCTATGTGCTGCCTTAAGGTACTCCCTCTGCTGCTACTGCTACTACCACAACTATGCTTATTGTTACTATCATTGCTACCACTACTACCTCTATTACAGCAATGTCTACCACTATTACTTAGTAGTAGTAGAAGTAATAGTAATAATAGTAGTAATAGTACAGGCTTGCGCGGATGATCTTTGCGCCAGAATCCGTTCATCGAGATTTACCGCGCAGATTTAAAGTTGCTTCCCAAGCTATAAAAAAATGCAGAAGGCATGAATCGTATGTCTGACAGCGACGTACATCATCTTGCACACTCACCGGTGTGTGGGAGGGAGGGTTTCCCTCTCTCTCCTCCCTCCATAGGCGGCTGACAGTTTGCATGATTTTGAGCTAATAGCCTGCAGCGTTCCCCTACATCCCGTGTTTTTGCCTGTTTTTGCTGGATTACATAATGGGTGGAAAACATACGGATGGCACAACGATTCAAGCAATCATTGATCTTTACAAGGCTGGGATCAATAATAAGGAAATTTGCAAGCTTAAAGGACTAAAGCTTAGAACAGTGCAAAATTTGATCCGTCGATTTAAGGCTAGCGGAGAGGTGAATCTCCCGCTCCCAAAAAAACAACCTGAGAAAACAAAAAAAAACGTGTAACAGAACCAGGAGCGTGTTAAGGCGACAGCTTGATGCCAATCCTAGCCTTACAGCCAGAGAACTGAAGGAGGAAAATCATACTCTTCTTGGTAATGTGTCGCTTCGTACTGTACAGGAAACTTTGAAACGTGACCTTGGCTACAGGTGTTACCGGGCGCGGAATAAGCCACTGATAAATGACCGCCAAAGGAAGAAAAGGCTTCACTTTGCAAAGAAATACAGAGATTGGCCTCTCGACAAGTGGCGGGCTGTGCTGTGGAGTGACGAAAGCACATTTTGTGTGAGTGGAGGAGGACCAGCAAAAGTGTACCGTCGCCCCGGCTCAGACCCCACCGAGCCTCGCTACACACGAAAGACCACAAAACACCCTCCCAGTTTAATGGTGTGGGGTTGCTTTACTTTTCATGGTATTGGGAACTTAGTTGTTTCCCCAAAGAACACAACTGTTAACAAAGTGGTGTATTTTGATATTTCAAATGACCACCTGGAAGCCTGCTTTGAAAAGACACAGGCACAGATTTTCCAACAGGATGGAGCATCCTGCCACACAGCTCGAGATGTGATACAGTGGCTTGATGACTGCAAGATTGGGAGAATAGATGACTGGCCAGGTAATTCTCTCGATATATCACCCATAGAAAATCTTTGGGCCATCATTAAAGGCAAACTCCGCTCACGTGACACCTCTACACTCCCCAAGCTTGAAATGGAGCTCCGAAAGTGTTGGGAAGAATTTAAGCCTGAGTTCCTTCAAAATCTTGCTGACAGTGTACCACGTTGCCTTCAAAGGGTCATCAAGAGGAAGGGCTACGCAACGAAATACTAACTACAATTGTAAGTGTTGATATTCTACATTATTTTGTTATAAACATGGTGCGTCATACGTGTAAACATTCCCTTTTCGGAGGCGCGTAGTGATTATCCGCGCAAACTGTAGTAGTAGTAGTAGTAGTAGTAGTAGTAGTAGTAGTAGTAGTAGTAGTAGTAGTAGTAGAAGTAGTAGTAATAGTAATAATAGTAGTAGTAGTAGTAGTAGTATAGTAGTAGTAGTAGTAGTAGTAGTAGTAGTAGTAGTAGTAGTGGCGGTAATAATAATAATGATACAAATTTTGAAAGGATACCGTGAACGGTTTTAAAGTAATCTAGATAACAAACAAACAAATAAACAAACAAGCAAACAAACAAACAAACAAACAAACAAACAAACACTACTGAAAACAGTAGCACCACGCTAACGCGGGTGATAATAAAGAAACACAAAAGCCCCATACTAGCCTTTAAAGGCAATGTTATAGAGAAGAAAGGAAGTAAAACATATCTTGATCTGATAATTTCCCTCTACATGTCCTCTATATCTTTATCATTAATTCATAACGTGGATCACTGCTATTCCTGACCCTATTTCAAGGCTGTCTAAAGGGCTGCTACATCCATTGACGTATCTATGACGAAAATACTTTTGTGGATTTCTGGCAGCTAAAAATTGCCAGGATTGTTGGCAAACACGTTTTGTCATTTTACTGCGTAGTAGTCCTGGAGGAAAACTTTATAGAACCAGTTATGCAGGTTGGTGAGCTTTGTCCTATGCTGCAATCAGTAATCCATTCACTCATATACTTTCTGAGAAAACTGATGTTTTGTAAAAAACACAAAAAGGTCATTTTCATGCGTCTACTGGAATTCAAAACTAATTTTACTATAGCTTTGTAGAAAGGTCTTTGCCTGCTCTATCTTTGTAGAAAGGTCTTTGCCTGCTCTATCTTTGTAGAAAGGTCTTTGCCTGCTCTATCTTTGATGTCCTAAACATGCTTTACGTACACCTCATATAGTTTTTGAGTCATTCAAGAGAAAACATGTTTTTTGCAAAAATTCTAGTTTCCCGCTTACAGATTTTGAAGTGAAATTTTTAAATCTCCAATTTCAAGAAAGTTAGTACATAATGGGGTTTTTCTGGCACGCTGAACACGAATCTGAGGTTACTTTTCTGATTACTTCAATTCTAATCCCCCATTTCACCTTATGTTTCCTTATAAAACAAATGGGAATAACCGCAATTTCTTCTTACTGGGTGATGAATGGAAGTGATGGGTCTCCTGCGTCAAAATTGCATAAATCCACACAATAAATTATATATATTACTCCTATAAGGGCCATCCGATTACCACAACACCACTCCGTTGTCGCAGGTGCTAATAAAAAGAAGAATAAAACCCGTCCTAACTTTCTATTATAATCCTCTTAGCTAACACCTCAGCACGTACACAGGGGCAGCTAGGCAAGGGGCGGGGCGGGGCAGCTAGGCAAGGGGTGGGGCAGTGGTGGTCAGGGCGGGGCTCGAACTGTGGCGTACGTGAGCTTCGAGAGAGAGAAGCAGCATTCCTGCCAGCACTGGACACACGAGACGCCGGTTGTGTGTGTGTGTGTGTGTGTGTGTGGTGATAATATGGTGAAACTCTTACTCAACAGGTTATGTATGAAGCAGGAGGAGGAGGAATACATAGGAATACATAAGAAGAACAGACACCAGAAGACCTATTGGTCTATAACGAGGGTATCTGCTGAACTAAATCCTACTAACTATCAAACTACACGTAGGAGAACAGTTGGAAAAGAATACGAAACCCCTTAAGAGGATCGGAACAAGGAAGTTTCGTAGTGAAGAATGAGAGGATAATGAAGTATGCTAACTGATGCTACCGCTAACACTAAATCAATCCGGGGATGTTAATAATATAACTCGCAGGGAGTACGCGTTTAGTCTGTATTTAAATGTAGTTATTGTGCTGGCTTCGACAACATTGGTTGGTAATTTACTCCACCGATTAACAACTCGAACACTGAAATCATTTTTATAGAGATCTGTGATGAAGCGTTGACCATTCAGTTCTAAACCGTTGTTTCTTGTTGTTACTTGAGGAGAAAGCTCGAATAGGTTCTCTTGATTAATGATATCAAATCCTTTAAGGATCTTACAAGTTTCTATCAAGTCCCCACGGATCTAAGATTTTTTAATTAAGGAAAACATATTAATTTTTCGCAGGCTCCTTAACAGGCTTCCTTTCGCAGGAATTACTCTCCAGTGAGAGAGAGAGAGAGGAGAGGAGAGAGAGAGGAGAGGAGAGAGAGAGAGAGAGAAGAGAGAGAGAGGAGAGGAGAGAGAGAGAGAAAAGGAGAGAGAGAGAGAGAAGAAGAGAGAGAGAGAGAAGAGAGAGATGAGAGAGAGAGAGAGAAGAGAGAGAGAGAGAGAAGAGAGAGAGACAGAGAGAGAGAGAAGGACAGACAGACAGAGACAGACAGACAGACAGACAGGACAGACAGACAGGACAGACAGACAGACAGACAGACAGACAGACAGACAGACAGACAGACAGACAGACAGACAGACAGACAGAGACAGACAGACAGAGCAGACAGACAGAAGAAGAGAAGAAGAAGAAGAAGAGAAGAGAAGAGAAGAAGAAGAGAGAGAGAGAGAGAGAGAGAGAGAGAGAGAGAGAGAAGAGAGAAGAGAAGAAGAAGAAGAAGACAGACAGAGACAGACGACAGACAGACAGAAGACAGACAGACAGAAGACAGACAGACAGAAGAAGAAGAAGAAGAGAAGACAGAGAGAGGGGAGAGAGGAAGAGAGAGGAGAGAAGAGAGAGGAGGAGAGAGAGAAGAGAGAGAGAGAAAGAGAGAGAGAGAGAGGCTAAACAAAATTAATATAGTTACAATAATCTAACCAACCTTTTTTTTCCTCCTGTAAATCTTTCAATACAAACTTCTCTTCGCCTTACAAGATGACACCTCACCACCACCCCACCACCACCACCACCCCCCCCCACCACCCCACCACTACCACAACCCCCCCACCACCACCCCCACCACCACCACCACCACCACACCACCACCACCATCACCACCACCCCACCACCATCACCCCCCCACCCACCCACCACCACCACCACCCCACCACCACCCCACCCCCACCACCACCACCCCACCACCACCACAACCCCCCCACCACCCGCCCACCACCACCACCACCGTCACCACCACCAACCACCCCACCCCACCCACCACCACCCCACCACCACCACCCCACCACCACCCCCACCACCACCACCACCAACCACCACACCCCCCCACCACCCCCACCGCCACCACCACCACCACTACCACCACCACCACCACCACC
>JACEEZ010021130.1:7500-10000 GCA_016584305.1 Chionoecetes opilio | reverse complement strand
ATTGTAATTTGGGCACCATTAGACGAATTTTAGTGACTACAAGCAATATTTTAGAGATATGACCTGTTTAGTATCCTTGTCGACTAACTTATTTGGTATATTCAGTTACTTTTCGTCATTTTATGGCTCGACAACAGACACTTGTATATAGCCAAGGAAAGATCAGGGCGTGAAGGGGTTCATACATTTGTGGTTTGTGTTAGGAGAATGGCATCACCTTTCTTTTGAGATCAACGTTTTGTTTATATTTATGGGCAATGAATTTACGTATCTATCTATCTACTTGTTTGTCTATCTATGTATTTAACTATCTAACTAAATAAATAAATAAATAAATAGATAACTAACTGACTATAGATTATTTAGAAGGATTTTCAGAGGATTCAGAAGGATTGGCAAACTTTCGATTTTATTGATTTTTGTTTTTGAATTTCCCATTGTCTGACGGTGAATCTTTTAATCATATATATAAATTAACAATATATAAAATTAAAATTACACCTGTCTCTTTTCTTTTCTATAGTGTTCATTGTTACTGCCACTTGATGCAAAAATACTCGATATCGACAACAAAGAAAATGTGTCACGGTCGCTGCCTCGGCTTTTCCTTCTTGGTGATTCTGGCGAGACTACTGGCGACCGTCTGGCGTGTAATGGTGTATATTGTAGGGGCGAGCAGGAAAGTATCTCGTATAAATGTATTAACAAGGCCACCTGACTACTAGAGTACCTTTAGATAGATCAAGAGACCCTACTGACTAACACACACACACACACACACACACACACACACACACACACACACACACACACACACACACACACACACACACACACACACACACACACACACACACACACACACACACACACACACCCTAACTAAACAAAACACATCACTCTGACAACACACTCGCCAAAATCCTACATCACTCTATCAATTCACCTCTGAAAATCCTTCTAAATAATCTAATGCTCCATGTACCCCCGTCTAGAAACCCTGGTCTCTGAAAACTACATATTTAAAAATAACAGTTGTGCCTATAGCGCCTGTATAGGTGGATGGTAGGCCCTTGAGTGAACCTCCAGGGCCTACCATGAATCCCAGCCCTGGAGGTTCACTCGAGGGCCTACCATCCACCTATACAGGCGCTATAGACTCCTTAGATTATTTAGAAGGATTTTCAGAGGTGAATTGATGGAGTGATGTAGGATTTTGGCGAGTGTGTTGTCCTTACTTCCTTCTCTCTCTCCATCTCCTCTTATTCCATTCCCTCTCTACTTCCCTCCTTCTCCACCTCTATCTCCTCTTTTCTCCTTCTTTCCCTTCCCTCCCTACCCCCCTCCCCCTCTCCCTCTCCCCACACAACTTCTATAGGATAAAACACGAAGCAACACTCACATAAGCATTGAAGGGGGTGTTACGAGGGGACTTGAACGCCTCCTCAGCAAACTGTTCGAAGTCGAGGCTGGCGTAGGTGCCGATGAGGGCTGTGCGCGACGGCCGACCCATGGTGACAGGTGAGCGACGGACAGGTAAGGCGGTAAGTAGACAGGTAAGTCAGTAAGTAGACAGGTAAGGCAGTAAGTAGACAGGTAGGTCAGTAAGTAGACAGGTAGGTAAGACAGTAAGTAGACAGGTAGGTAAGGCAGTAAGTAGACAGGTAGGTCAGTAAGTAGACAGGTAAAGTCAGTAAGTAGACAGGTAGGTCAGTAAGTAGACAGGTAAGTCAGTAAGTAGACAGGTAGGTCAGTAAGTAGACAGGTAAGTCAGTAAGTAGACAGGTAAGTCAGTAAGTAGACAGGTAAGTCAGTAAGTAGACAGGTAAGTCAGTAAGTAGACAGGTAGGTCAGTAAGTAGACAGGTAAGTCAGTAAGTAGACAGGTAAGGCAGTAAGTAGACAGGTAGGTCAGTAAGTAGACAGGTAAGGTCAGTAAGTAGACAGGTAAGGCAGTAAGTAGACAGGTAGGTCAGTAAGTAGACAGGTAAGTCAGTAAGTAGACAGGTAAGTCAGTAAGTAGACAGGTAGGTAAGACAGTAAGTAGACAGGTAGGTAAGGCAGTAAGTAGACAGGTAGGTCAGTAAGTAGACAGGTAAGTCAGTAAGTAGACAGGTAGGTCAGTAAGTAGACAGGTAAGTCAGTAAGTAGACAGGTAGGTAAGACAGTAAGTAGACAGGTAAGTCAGTAAGTAGACAGGTAAGTCAGTAAGTAGACAGGTAGGTCAGTAAGTAGACAGGTAAGTCAGTAAGTAGACAGGTAAGGCAGTAAGTAGACAGGTAGGTCAGTAAGTAGACAGGTAAGTCAGTAAGTAGACAGGTAGGTCAGTAAGTAGACAGGTAAGTCAGTAAGTAGACAGGTAAGTCAGTAAGTAGACAGGTAGGTCAGTAAGTAGACAGGTAAGTCAGTAAGTAGACAGGTAAGGCAGTAAGTAGACAGGTAGGTCAGTAAGTAGACAGGTAGATCAGTAAGTAGACAGGTAAGTCAGTAAGTAGACAGGT
>JACEEZ010021129.1:47500-53920 GCA_016584305.1 Chionoecetes opilio | reverse complement strand
CCCTCCTTGATACGCCCCGGGCTGTCCCTGGCTTACACGTGGGGTTCCTCTCCCTATTGTCACTTTACACCGACCTCCAAGACCTCCTCCTGCGAACATAGCCCTGAGACCATCGCCGGTGTGTCTACGTCAGTCCCCGCCGCACCTCACATCTATGTTGACGGCTCCATGCAGGCAGACGGGAGTGCAGCAGCGTGTGCCATGTTCTCCCCCACCATGGAGCCGCCTGGGGAGGATGAATGGCTCGGCCGTAGGCTACCTAACTCATCGAGCTCCACCTTCTGCGAACTTCACGGCATCCATTATGCAGTAACTCTACTTGTTCAACGAAAGTGAATGGGGTAATAGTCTGTGACTCCCAGTCGGTTCTTTACGCCCTTTCCTCGCGTAAGACCCAGCTATGGCTGTGTTGTACGAGACATACTGTGTCAACTCGCCATCGCCCACGATGCCTCTGCTTGTCGTGTTCTTCGTGTGGACGCCTTCTCACATCAGGCTGGTTGGTAATGAATGACACGGTGGATCGACTTGCCAAGGCGGCCTGTGCGCTGGGCTTGGATGATGCGAATGCTGTGCCCTTCCTCCGCTGCCTTCGAAACAGCATATACTCAGCTGCTTATGCCATGGCTGTGCATCGCAGGGACGCAGACAGGGCACCAGTGTGCAGTGTTGTAGGTCTCGAGACCAGTTTGATGTGGTCTTGGTCTTGGTCTTGGTCTCGTTTGATGTGGTCTTGATCTTGATCTCGAAGCTTCTGGTCTCGGAGTTTGGCTCGAGACCAGGTCGAGACCAGGATAAAAAATTGCATCGCGGCGTGGGGAAGGTCGGAATTTATTATCATACACGGAGAAAAATCATGGCTATTTCGATTCACGGCGCGCCATACAGCGTTGTACTGTCTATAGATACTGCCTGACTAACTCTACGGTGATGATGCATGAGCTGAGCCCCGCGAGCGCTGAAAGAGTGCGTGCGAGTCGAGAGAACATGCATGACGTGGCCATTCTCGCAGTGATAATCTCCGTTTGCACGCACGCATGTTTGCAGCTCTGTTCACCTCCGTGTACTTCATATTTGTGTAGGCCTATGCAATCCCCGCACCCTTCGTACACGTACACCACAGGTTTAGCTAGCTCGCTTGGAAAACGTAACCACATAAATTGCTATTTTCCTATGTTTGTTTCTTCATGCCAACGAATCAATGAAAGCAGAAATATTTGACCTAGATGTTCAGTTCAGTTCATATATTAAATTTTGTAACTATATTTCCTCCCTTATACGTGACCCTTACCCTCCTTCTACCAGAGCTCGTTAGTCGAGGCTTTGCCTTCTTTCTTTTTCTTTTTAACAGCAGTTAACCCATCACATGTATAGGGTATTAACTGCATGGACAAAGGTTGAGCATATAACAGTTTGGTTCACATTTTTCATTTTTTTTTATTTAATCCCTAAGACTATATGGATAATTTAATTAGGTCCGTTATATTCAAAGGTACATGTATGAGAAAAAAAAATATAGCCCATTCCTTACAAACAGGACAGGACAATACAATTTAGTATTTACGCAGTACAAACTAAAAACATTCAGATAATAGTCATTATTATAAAAAATTTATATAGCCTGTTCTGGTCTTGGTATTGGTCTTGGTCTCGGAGGGGTCTTGGTCTTGGTCCGAAGGGCTGGTCTTGTCTCGGAAGTTATGTTCTTGGTCTTGGTCCGAAGGATCTTGGACTTGGTTTTGGTCTGGTCTCGAAGGGTTGGTCTTGACTACAACACTGCCGTGTGTCCATACAGCACCAATGACCAACTTTATTCGGTGCAAAACACCAGTATCGCCGACATGGGCTCCATGGTACGTCGACAACAATGTTGCAGTGCTCTCCCAAGGTTTGGGTACGGCCAGTGTGGCAGGTCTCCCCAAGCAGAGGACGTGCCGACCCTATCCCCTGTAAACGCATGTAACCGTCCCAACGCCAACATCCTTGACACTACTGCCTTCAGTGCCCAACAGTGACAGACGTATTACCACGGGCAGGGGCGGATTGGCCATAGGCAAAAAACGGGCTGTGTCCCGGTAGCCGGAAGGGATCTGGGGCCGGTTTGAGTCCCGGCGGGTCCGGCCCTCTGTAGCGCAGTATGGACGGTTGGGAGGGACGTTTATGCCCGGAGACCGTATGCATAGTCTGGCTAAGCCCGACGAGGATGCCTGGCTTTCTCCTTCACTCCCTCTCCCGTTATTCTAGCTATTAAATCGAAGGAGTATGGACTTCAGAGGCGGATTGGCCACAGGACCACCGGGCGTGTCACGTGAAGGTTCAATGGGTCTGAGGGCCGCCGGCGCGGGGCCCGGGGGCCAGGACTAGTACGCTTGACGAAACAAGTGGCTTCGGAATAGAGCTCTGGTTATATTATTGGTACGAATCATAAAAAGTACAACATTTTATGAAAGCAATTTATAAGAGAGATCAGCTGTTTCACCATATGGGTGCTAATAAAAACCTCCATAATTCTAGCGCATTATAGGCGATCGTTGACGTTGAGACAACTGCTTGGCCTCAAAATCCTCCTTTTGGCACTGGTCCCAAACAAATGTTACAGTTTCATGGAACCACGGGCCACAACACTCAGTGTTAATTCTTTTTTGTTTTACAGCACAGAGGACTAGCCAAGGACAAAAACAAAGTCCGACCTTAGTGTACCAGAGCCTATACAGATGCTGTAAAGGAATATAGAATGGGCAGTGAGCCAATTAGTTCGGGAGGTGTCTGTTATCCTTTCTGCGGAAAAAAAAAATTGCGTCGGAGGTGGAAGAATAGAAACAGAAAGAGTGTTCAAGAGTTTCAGTGAGGGCATGGAGAGTGAAGATACTTGTTAACTTTTGCAACTTGAAGATGGACAGGATAGGAGATGAAATGATAGAAAGTCTTGTGCCAGCGACAGGGCCCCGAGGGAGCGGGGGTATAGGCTGCAGTTAGCAAGTCCAGAGAGCAGGAGCACGAAAATAACGAAGAAGATAGCAGAGAAGCAACATTGCGGCGATGACTTAAAGATTGAAGACAGCTCGGTCAGAGAAGGGGAGTTGATGCGACGAAATTTTTTTTTATTTCTACACTGTTGAGGAGGGTGTATGAGTGAATCCTTCCCAAAAAATGGGGACACATACTCCAACATGGGCGGATACGGCCCCTGTACAGAGCAAAGCAAAAGACGGAGGGAGAAAAAATTGGACGCAGACGCCACGAGGACACCTAACTTCTTAAAAGTTGTTTAGCAAAAGATGAGATGTGAGATTTCCAGTTCAGATTTGTAAAGGATAGTCCAGAATGTTCATTGTAGAAGAAAGAACGACAGTTCTCTGTGTGTCACTGAAGAAGAAGGCGATAGTTGTCTGGTAGGTTTTGTCGAGTAGATAGCTGAAGAAATTGGGGTTTTGAGTTATTGAACAAAAGAAGCTAGGTTTGCTTTGTCCCAATCAGAAATTAGAAATGTCAGACGTTAGGATTCTCCGTGGCATCTGTCAGGAGTCACTTAGTTCCTGTTGATTTGGACGCATAATGAACGACCCGTTGACAAATGCAAGGTAGAATCATCAGCGTAGGAGTGGATAGGGCATTGAGTTAGACTAGAAATTATTAATGGATAATATAAAGAGTGATTGATAGGGACAAACCCAGAAGAACACCACTATTAATAAGACTTAGGAGAAGAAGAGTGTTCGTATACAGTAGCTCTGCAATAGAATGGTTAGAAAGGAAACATGAAGACGAAGGGCAGATAAAAAAGGGGATAGAAACCGAATAAGGGTAGTTTAAACATAAGGATTTGTGCCAGAATCTATCAAAAGCTTTTTGATATGTCAAGGCAACAGCAAAAGTTCACCAAAAACCCCTAAAGGAGGATGACAAGATTCATTAAAGTGAAAGCTAGAGATCGCCAGTAGATCGCCTTTAACGGAAACCGTACTGACGATCAGATAGAAAGATTGTGAGCAGATAGATGTTTAAGAATCTTCTTATTAAGTATAGATTAAAAAACCGTTAGAAAGGCAGAAAGTCAAAGATTATAGGACGTAGTTGAAGGAGTAGAACGGTCACCCTTCTTAGAAAACAGGTTTGAATGTAAGCAAATTTCCAGCAAGGAAGGTGGAAGTAGATAGACAAAGACGGAGAAGTTTGACTAGACAGGGTGCAAGCACAGAAGCCAGTTTTTGAGAACAATAGGAGGGATTCCGTCAGGACCGTAAGCCTTCGAGGATCTAGGCCAGAAAGGTCAAAATAAAAGATCATTACTAAGGATCTTAATAAAATAGTCAGAAGAGGTAGGAGAAGGAGGCATTCATCAACCCAGAGGGAATTTTTAGCAAGGGTGGGAGCACAAAGTTCAGCTTTTAGAAATAGATGAGGACAGCTGTGGGCGCCATCCGGGAGAAACATATAGGAGGAAAGATGAAGAAGACACAAATTGTTAAAGGTGTTTTTGCTAGATGCCAGAAGTCACGAGATAGTTTGATTAGAAAATGTTGACATGTTCTAGAATGAGGACGTTTGGTAAGTTGAAACAAATAGTGAGCATGAGTATGGGCAGAAATATAGAGGGCATGAATTCAGGAGATGGATGGTTTACTGCTACCCGTCGTGAGCCGCCTCTCTATATGTACAGCATGAGAACAAGCAGAGTTACAACCAAAGTAGGACGGGCTTTTAGGATTAAGAAAGTGTGTGGAATGCACCGCCTCCATGACAGAGACAATGACTCAGGGTTAGCACTCTGCTACAAAAGATGGGGTCTCTGACATGGAAGCAATAATTTATTCCATGGAAAAGCAGAGTAGTACTGCTAAGCGTCCTCCCATCTTAGCGAGTTGAAATGCCAGAAAACATCTCCGCTTAGGTGAGTCCCGAGGCGGACCGGAGCGATAGGACAAGTTACAGAAATATAATTGTGATTGGAGGAACCCAACATGGAGAGAGAGTTGCACAGAGTAAGTAGAAAGGGTTAGTTAGTTAGGAAAAGGTATAGAAAGTTGGGCGTGTCTCCGTTGGATGGTCAGAAATACAGGTAGGGTTGCTGCACCAGTGCTCTAGGTCTTGGAGGATTGAAAAATGTGAGGTTTGTTCACCAAGTTGGACAGTGAAAAGAAGGAGGATAGTCAAAGCTGGTGGTGAACGTTGAAAAAACATCCACCAGACTAGTAATGATAAGAATGATAAGATCATGTAAATTTCAAATGAGTGATTATATTGATGGGAGTTATGAGAAATGTGAATTGACTATTTATAGTCAGTTGGATTGTGTGCGGGAATGATCCGAGCTGTGTTGATGCCCCAGTCCAGTTTGCTGGTTAGAATTGAAATGGTTGTAAATGATTCGGAGATGACTGGGTTATTGCGTGAATTTAGACTTATGTGCCTCAATAGCTTTTCAGACTGTGAAAACGCACTCTTTCAGACAAGAATATGGAAACAAAATTCAAGTGTGGTGTCGATGATATTTTTTGGGGCTTGACTACGTGTATTCAAACATTTTACTTTTTACTATTGAAAGAGAATAAAGTAAATATTTTTATTCAGGCGGGTGAACTACATTTATTCATGACTGAAGTTGCAAGATAGGGTGGGCGAGTAGGTGTCTGTCCTGGGTGGTTTAGGGTTACCCAATCCGACCTTACCACGCGGGCAGAACTTAATTCAAAATTGTACACAATTTACTCTCGAATGATAAACCTGGAGATCCTTCTGCTCGCCATCCACACTTTTGTGGGCTGTTGAATGTCTAAGTATTTTGTCCCTGTATGTCTGTGTGTGTGTGTGTGATGAGCGTGTGGTGAGTGTGTGTGTGGTGTGATGGGCGTGTGTGTGTGTGGTGTGTGTACGTGCGTGTGTGTAGGTGGGTGTATTCAGCGTGCCCCTGCGAGACACGAGTGCTCTTGCTCTGTAATATAATCCAGTCCATGAGCTCTGGTCAGTAGGTTTGTTCGCCTGTCGGGCGTAATAAATTGATAAAATAATATTCTCTCTCTCTCTTCTCCCCTCCTCCTCTCTCTCTCTCCCCTCCCCTCTCTCCTCCCTTCTCTCTCGCTCTCTACTCCTCTCTACTCGCTCTCTCCAGCTCGCTCTCTTCTCTCTCTCTCTCTCCTCTCTCTCTCCCTCCTCTCTACTCTCTCTCTCTCTTCTCTCCTCTCTCTCTCTCTCTTCTCTCCTCTCTCCCTCTCCTCCTCTCCTCTTCTCCTCTCTCCCCTCCCCTCTCGCTCTCTCGCGCTCTCTGGCTCGCTTCTCACCTCTCTCTTCTCTCCTCTCTCCCTCCCCTCTCCTACTCTACTCCCTATCCCTCCTCCCTCTCTTCTCTGCCTTCCACTCCTCTCTTTTCCAACTCTCCTCACTCTCTCACCTCTCCTCTCCCCTCTCTATCTCCTCTCCTCG
>JACEEZ010021129.1:35000-42500 GCA_016584305.1 Chionoecetes opilio | reverse complement strand
TATAACGAACATACAGACACACAGACAGACAGACAGACAGACAGACAGACAGACAGACACACAGACAAATTTTGAGATTTATATATATAGATAACAGAAGAAAAAAAATACATGGTAATAAATGATATTCCACTTTTTCTTCCTTTTCTTCTTACTTTCTTATCCCTTTCTCCTTTCTCCCCTTCTCTTCCTTTTATCCATTTTATGCATTCCTTCCCTCACTACCCTTGCCTAACTCTCTCTCTTTCCTTTCTTCCTTCCTTTACCCTTCATTCCTTCTTCTAGCCCTTCTGTCCCCTTTTTCATCCATCTATCCTTTTGCTTCTTTTGCTTCCTCCCTTTCTCAACTCAGCGTAAAGGAGGAACAGAGAAAAAAGGCGAAAGATGAGAAGGAGGAGGAGGAGGAATACAAAGGAATATATACAAAGGAAACACAAACAGCAACAGACCATTAGGTCCTTACATGGCTGTTTAATTTAACTACACTACACTTACTAGATAATAAGAGGGAAAGGATAGGAAAGTAGAAGGCTCCTCCCCACCCATCCATCCCTCCAGCCAAAGCTGGCCGGAAATGAAGTGATACCATGCAAAATGGAAAAACTGCATGGAATATGTGACGAAAGTTGATGTAGATGTAGTATATGCTGTAATCTATGGCTAATTACTACTATGTTTGTGGGGGTAGGTATAGTGCTTGATAGTAGGGTCATGTTATGTGTGTTTTGCATTGGTGGGAACACAGTGTGGAGGTTCCAGGGTGGTGCGGCAGCTTTGCCTGGCGCTTTCTAGGGAGGCAGCAGTCAATCAGGCCCCAGCTCCGTTCAATCCACTGCGGTTGTGCACTTTCCATGTAGGACGCCGTACACTTTTAATGCCCCCTGCAGCAGTGACCCCTGGTACCTTAAATCCCGATGGTGGTCACTAACTGTCAGGACCCTTATTAAAGCACAGCCCGTCACAGGTCAAAAGTTGTAGTAGTGACCGTTAACTCGGGGCTGTGAGACGTGTGGGAGGGGTTGTGTTAACGCGACTCGCAATCATTTCACGCAATGAGAGTAAGTATCAGAGGCCCGCGAGGTAAATTTAGTATTCCGAGACAAACAGTGACAACCGGGGATTGGATATGAAATATTTATCGAGGCGATTTTTAAATGCTGCTATTATATTTGAGTTTACTATGTCTGAGTGCAGCCCATTCCATATGTTTACAACACGATTTGTGAAGAAGTACTTTGCCTCGTTCGCTACAAACAGTTGCCCGATTATTTTAAATCTGTTGTTACTAGTTGAGTTTGACTGGTCTAGCGTGAAAAGATTTTCTGGGATTAAGTTAGTAAATCCTTTGAAGATTTTAAAGACTTCGAAGAGGTCACCTCTTATCCTTCGTTTTGTTAATGGGAATAAGTTACGTTCTTTGAGCCGATTTTCGTACGATTTGTTACGCAATCTAGTCGGATAAGGGTCTACTGTACAATACATTCCTCATAACTCTACGTTCTTGGAAACATTTGTGGTTTATGACGTGGATGTTGGTTTTAGGTCATATAAGATAAATATATATAAAAGATAAGTCATATAAGTCATACAAGTAAAAAGCCCACTGATTTAGTAGAATAACCATTACGTCTTTATTTCTTGTCGATATGCATTCCTTGATCAAGAGAAAATGCCCTTAAAGTTGGTTAGCAAACATTTGTTATTTGACAAATGTTTATCACCATTAGTTCCAGAGTTGTTCAGGAAAAACCCGGAACCCAGTAATGGCGGATCAGACAGTATAGAGTCAGACTTTGTTCTGGGCGGCTGTGTGGGTGTGCGCCATGGCAGCGACCCTGGCGAGAGTGACGGTGCTCACGCCCGCCACCCATGTGCTGCTGTAGCTTTATGCTGGGTCGTCCCGGATGTCAGGCAGAGGGACACGTGTTGGGCGTGACGCTCCTGCAGCAACACCGAAGGCGGCGGGGAGACTGGCGTGCAGGCGTGTGTTCGGCGCCACGCGTGGCTGCGGGCGTCAAGATGCCTTGCTGGTGCCTGGTGGGCGTGGCGGGCACCAGTGTTCTCGTGTGCTGAGCATCGTTGTGACGCACCAGTACCAACGCCCTGGTGCTGCTGGTGCACCACTGAAGGCCGCCGCAACACGCATCCTGGCCACGTTCACTGCCGTGCCTCATCTTTCGTCGTGGCTTTGTAGCCTTAAGGCCGCTCGCCAGGCCCCGAACTGAGGGTTTCGTGACACTATCCACCAGCATGCGGGGTGAACGGCCATGGTGACACCTGCGGCGCGATGTTACGGGAGGGTTTGACGAGGTGCTGCCTGGGTACGCGGGGCTCACTGAGGGACACCTACCTCCTGGCGCCTCTGTGCGCCTCTGCTTATGAGAGTTTCTTGAGGCCGTGAACGACGTGTGACGAAGAGGAGAACCCGCTGGTAAAGCGACGCGTATCATGAACACCAAGATGGCGGTGGTGGTGAGGCTGGTCCCCATCTCAGAGGCTCAGGGTGGCGCGAGGCTCAGGGCGAGGCTTGGACATCACGGTCTGGGGTTTACTCTTTTGTCCTTTGTTTTCTTTTTCTCTCTTTTTTCTGTTACATCCGGTTACGTTATGTTTTAGGTTTGGTGTTTGACCTCGAGTGTGTTGGATGGGAAACACGTGGGGTCATGAGGGGCGCGGCTAGGGACGGAGCGTGGTGCCCTGGGTATAGGAGAGGAGAGCAGGAATACACGGGCTCAGGCTAGGGACGGAGAGTGGCTTTTGGGGGAGACACGCCCAGGGACATCAGGGGCGTCGGTTTTGAACGGGATTGGGACATTTGTTTTTCCAGAGCAGAAAGGCATATATGTACAGTACTCTGACGTAGCTAGAGTGTATTTGGTAACTCTCCTTCCTTGCCCCGCGAGCAGATAGATAGGGTGACGGTTGACCAGCTTGACCTCGCCCCAGTCGACACGCCACCACCACAGTAAGCAGGTTCTTTCTCTGGCTGTCTGCGTGGCGTCAGCATCAGCATCCTTGTCCTCTGTACATTTACAACCCATTGAATACACCTGTCTCCTGTCCACAACTTCAGTTGAGTATTATTCACACCGCACACACTCATAATAAGGGACGCACTCCAATAAGATATATCAGGCCGTGACCCATGTGCTTTGCCTCCTCGTTGCCCCCCTGCCAGCCACGACCTACCCAGCCACGCGCCCATACCTTGCCACTACCTGCTACCCACACCACAACCTTCTGTTCCTGTTAGTATGCCGGTATAGCAACGGTCCACGTTATACCCGCTGTATTGAGATATCAGGGGCGGGATATTTTGTCCGAGATTAGGCATCTTTGGTTTAAGCGGAGAAACGCGAACGGAAATCAGTGACAGCAAGATTTTTGTCCGGGTTTGGACATCTTTGGTTTTGGAGGAGAAACGGACATCAGTGTTAAGAATGTTTGTCCGGGTTTGGAGATCGTTGGTTTTGGAGGAGAAACGAACCCCGACATCATAGATAGGAATTTTTGTCCGGGTTTGGAGATCTTTTGTTTTGGAGGAGAAACGGACATCAGTGACATAATTTTTTGTCCGAGTTTGGACACCTTTGGTTTTGGAGGAGAAACGAACCCGGACATCAGTGAAAGGAATTTTTGTCCGGGTTTGGACACCTTTGGTTTTGGAGGAGAAACGAACCCGGACATCAGTGAAAGGAATTTTTGTCCGGGTTTGGATATCGTTGGTTTTGGAGGAGAAACGAACCCGGACATCAGTGATAGGAAATTTTGTCCGGGTTTGGATATCGTTGGTTTTGGAGGAGAAACGAACCCGGACATCAGTGATAGGAAATTTTGTCCGGGTTTGGAGTACGTTGGTTTTAGAGGAGAAACGAACCCGGACATCAGTGATAGGAATTTTGTCCGGGTTTGGAGATCGTTGGTTTTGGAGGAGAAACGAACCCGGACATCAGTGATAGGAATTTTTGTCCGGGTTTGGAGATCGTTGGTTTTGGAAGAGAAACGAACCCGGACATCAGTGATAGGAATTTTTGTCCGGGTTTGGAGATCGTTGGTTTTGGAGGAGAGATACACAGGGACATCAGGGGCGGGATTTTAGGGCCTGGAAGTGGATATCTTAGACTTGGGAGGAGAGATACGCAGGGACATCAGGGGCGGGGGATAGAGGGGTGAACAGTAGGCGGGGAGAACACGGAGGGACATCAGGGGCGGGGGATAGTTAGTGACATGTAGGCTGGGGAGACACACGCAGGGACATCAGGGGCGGGGGATAGGCGGGTGAACGATAGGGGGGGACACACGTAGGGACATCAGGGGCGGGTGGGATAGAGGGTCTGGACATAGGCGGGGACACACGGAGGGACATCAGGGGCGGGGGATAGTTAGGACAAGTAGGCTGGGGACAGAACGGAGGGACATCAGGGGCGGGGGAAGAGCCTCATCGCTGGCTTATTGGTTCGCGATGCAAGAACCAGGAAAATGCCAAGGCGATTGGCTTCAGTGTAATATGAACTGAAGAGATCATGGCGCATCATGAGCTGGTTTGCCTTTGCTTGCCGTGACCAGCAGCAGCTTGGGACGGGATGGGACCTAGTCGCCCCGTCGCCTGGCGCCGCGTTCAACACGACAGAGATCTCGCCCGTTAACGTGGTCCGAGATCGTATCAGAGCGGGATAGATCCTGAGTATCAAACTATGGAGCGCGGCGGCCCACGCCAGCAGGCCAGGCGGCGCTTGGCTGGCAGTGAGCCTCGGTGATCTCCGGCAGGCAAGATTCAAGCACTCGAGGCGGTTTAGTGTCCTGCCGCGCCGCAGGAAAGTCCACGTACAGAGGGCGGTAGGCCCACCAGGCCACGGCTTGGGGGCGCCAGGGACAGGGCCGCGTACATTTCAGTACCGGGGAGGCTTAGGGGCCGAGCAAACTTAAGCCTATCGGGCGGGTTCCCAATGCGTACACAGCACCAGCACGCCGTGGGGGGGGCTGAGGTCTGAGTAGCGTAGGGGGACAGCCAGGCGGTCACACCAGGAGGGTCGCCAGCGTGATCACAATATCCTGTTGGGAACATCGCGACTAGATACCATCGGTGAAGGATCATAGCTTCAACCTCTGTACCGCCAGCACAGGGTAGACCGCAATATTAAGGATCTTTTTGCCTTTTATGGAAGGCATGTCTTCATGTCTGTATCTTCACTACAATTTGTTGATAAGGATTATTGTGCATGAATAAGGCCTCAAATATCGCCTTTAACGCCTGTTCACATGCGGTGGCAGCCAATAGTGGAACCTGGAGGGAGCTGCTGCTGCTGCTGCTGCTGCCGCCGCCGCCGCGCTGCTGTTGCTGCTGCTGCTGCTGCTGCTGCCGCCGTTGCTGCTGCTGCAACACGCCAAACCCCGAGGCAGTGAGCTATGCATGCCCCCACGCTCCCTCTTGTCTCGTCATTCCCCGCCGCGTAGCCGGTGCTGCGCCCCTCTTCCGTCCTCGGGGCAGCGAGCATGCCGCCGCGAGTCCGATCGCGAGCATGCCGCCGCGGTCCCTCGAGTTTCACCTGTGGGCCACCTTTATGGCAGTACATGGCCCACGTTACCCATCACTGGATGACAATCATGAAGAGACTGCTGCTGTTGCCGTCTTTGCTGCTGCTGCTGGTGCCGTATCTGCTACTTCTGCTGCTGCTGTTTGTGCGTTAAAACTGATGCTGCTGCTCCAAACCCGAGGTCGACACTCATATTCAAATGACTTATGACCAACCTTTGCAGGACCCATGGAAATAAGACCAACCAATGGTCGTTAAGGTTCAATTCGTAGTGATTCAAACAAGGAAAATGTTATCCAGCATTTTACTTGTGTTTCAATGGATAGAATACTGACACAGTTCTGTAAACGCGTTGAACTGCATTGGAGAAAATGATGATTACGTTAACGCGCAAACAGTGAGCAATAGACAGACAGATAGGCAAAAATGTAGGCAAACACACACACACACACACACACACACACACACACACACACACACACACACACACACACACACACACACACACACACACACACACACACAACACACACACACACACACACACACACACACACACACACACACCACACACACACACACACACACAACACACACCACACACACACACACACACACACACACACACACACCACACACACACACACACACACACACACAACACACACACACACACACACACACACACACACACACACACACACACACACACACACACACCACACACACACACACACACACACACACACACACATATATATATACACAGAGAGAAAAAAATGAAACAAGGAACATAGAATAATAAATATGTAAAATGATTTCCCACAGGCTTTAAATCATCAAGAGTTTCGGTGGAGCCGCATATTGAGTAAACAAGACTACTATTGCATGATTCTCTCTCTCTCTCTCTCTCTCTCTCTCTCTCTCTCTCTCTCTCTCTCTCCTCTCTCTCTCTCTCTCTCTCTCTCTCTCTCTCTCTCAGAAATGAATAAGTTGACTCACTAAACTTTTAGGAATTACGAACCTTTTGAACTGGTGGTCTTTTCTTCTCTTACTTTGCTTCTTCCTCTCCTCCCCTCCCTCCCTCCCTCCCCCCTCCCTCCCCTCCTTCCCTCTCTCCACCCTCGCCCTCCCCTCTCTCCTCCCTCCTTCCCTTCTTGTCTCTGCCTCCTTCCTTCTCTCCTCACTCACCTCCTTCTTGTCTCTGCCTCCTCCCCTCTCTCCTCACTCCCCTCCTTCTTATCTCTGCCTCTCTCCTTCTCGAACAGTTGCATGCGACGGTAGAAGTCAAGCAAAGTTTCCAATGGTACCCTTGCCTGTGTTTTATGTGGGAGACGAAGAGGAGGAGGAGGAGGAAGGAGGAGGGAGGAGGAGGAGGAGGAGGAGGAGGAGGAGGAGGAGGAGTGGACTGGAAGAGAGAAAAAATGCGAAAGATTATTGAAATTCTAATCTCCCACATGATGACCGAGACCAAAAGAGTTCAATGGGGCGAATAAAGAGTTTTTTTTCCTTTCCAAGACAAATGTTGGTTCTCAGGACTTTATATTAAGACGAGGAAAGGAACATTTGTCACTGTCAGGCCCTGATGGTGGTGGTGGTGGTGGTGGTGGTGGTGGTGGTGGTGGTGATGATGATGATGGTGGTGGTGGTGGTGGCAGAGCCCCTAGGTCCTAGGGTCTCTGCCACCCTAGCATTATGTACTCTGTCTAACCCTCTGCATTATGTACTACTACTATTCCCACATTTCATGATAGTCGAGTAGTCAAAACCATTATGCATCACCGCCACCACCACCACCTAGGGCCTAGGTGGTGGTGGTGGCGGTGTTAGTGGTGGTGGCGGCGGTGATGTATAATGGTTTTGACTACTCGACTATCATGAAATGTGGGAATAGTAGTAGTATATAATGCAGAGGGTTAGAAGGAGAAGCTTGCGCGCGAGGGTGAGCGAAGAAAGTCGCCAGAGA
>JACEEZ010021129.1:22500-30000 GCA_016584305.1 Chionoecetes opilio | reverse complement strand
GGCAACAGTGTGTGTGTTACGAGTACAAGAATACGAAAGTGGCCTAAATATTCTGTTCTCAAAATTCTTTTGTGATCTTAAATTCTTAATGCAGTCTTGGAAGTGTTGCATAAAGTCCTTGAATATAAGTTCTTGAATATAACATAACTCCAGTCTTTGTTTGTGTACGGAATATTATATGAACTGAATCCTCTTCCTCCTCCACATCCCAGGATCTTGAAATTACAGAGAAGACAGAAACAATATAGAAAAGACTGATGCAATATTAAGACATGTATGGAATTATCAACTCACACAAAGAGAGAGAGAGAGAGAGAGAGAGAGAGAGAGAGAGAGAGGAGAGAGAGAGAGAGAGAGAAGAGAGGGGAGAGGAGAGAGAGGAGAGAGAGAAGAGAGAGAGAGAGAGAGAGAGAGAGAGAGAGGAGAGAGAGAGAGAGAGAGAGAGAGAGAGAGAGGGAGGAGAGAGAGAGAGAGAGAGAGAGAGAGAGAGAGAGAGAGAGAGAGAGAGAGAGAGAGTGTGTGTGAGGTGATACAGGTACACGTAGTACGGGTCAAGAGGAGGAGCTGGAGGGATGGAAGGAGAAGGAAGGGAAGGGAGGGGGAGGAAAGGAAGGAGGGAAGGAGAGAGGGAAGGAGGAGGGGGAGGGAAAGGAAGGGAGGAAGGAGGGAGGAGGAAGAGGAAGGAGAGGGAAGGGGAGGAAGGGAGGAAAGGAGAGGAAAGGAAGGAATAGAAAGGAGGGAAGGGAGAGAGGAAGATAAGGAAGGGAAGGAGGAAAGGAAGGAAGGAGGGAAAGGAAAAAAGGAAGGAAGGAGGAAAGAGAAGGGAGAGGAAGGGGAAAGAGGGAAGATAGGAAAGAAGGGCTCGAAGGAGGAGGAGAGGAAAGAAAGGGAAGGCAGAAGAGAAAAGAAGCGAAGGGAAGGAAGAAGGAAGAAAGGAAGGGAAGGAGAGAGGAAGGGAAGGGAAGGACGAGAGGAAGGAAGGGATGTCAGGACGCTTTAAAGTTGACATCTCGAGCAGTCTGATGTCACTATCAATACCAATACCTGACTTGACCCTTATCTATCCAAGACTGCCACTCTATCTTTGTCTTCCACACACACACACACACACACACACACACACACACACACACACACACACACACACACACACACACACACACACACACACTCTCTCTCTCTCGGTCTGTCATATTACCCTAAATGTTTGATTTCGTTCGTAATTGAAGTTTAGACACTCATCGCCTATCCACACACACACACACACACACAACACACACACACACACACACACACACACAGACAACACACAGACACCCACACAAACACACACACACGACACACACACACACACACACACACACACACACACACACACACATCATCATCACCTCCTACGCAGTTTAAAGCACGAACTGTGTGTGGTCGATTTCCATGCAATTCTCATTATCTTACTGTGTGTGTGTATGTGTGTGTGTGTGTGTGTGTGTGTGTGTGTTCTCCTGTCTATCATTGTGTCTTGTGTCTTCTCTCTCTCTCTCTCTCTCTCTCTCTCTCTCTCTCTCTCTCTCTCTCTCTCTCTCTCTCTCTCTCTCTCTCTCTCTCTCCTCTCTCCTCTCTCTCCTCTTTAATGAGGGACCCGTAGCCCCCATCTCACCTTTACTTGAGCCTCACTTTATACCTCACACCTTTGTTTTACCTCCCACTCCGACCCCATTCCCCCTCCATGTACTCTCCCTCTCTCCCTTTCCTCCCCCCCTCTCCCCACCCTGTACTCTCTCCCTCCCCCATAACCTCTCAAGTACTGTACTCTTCTTCTTCTCCTTCTACTTCTTTGTCTTTGTCCCCATTCTCCTCCTTTCTCTCTCTTTTTGTACCTTCTTACCTGTACTCTTCTTCTCTCTTTCTTCTACTTTTTTGTCTGTCCCCATTCTCTATATTTTGCTTTCTATTCTGTCTTCTTTCTCATCTATACAATTATTCATCAAGTATCTGTACTCTCCCTTTCTCTTTCTTCTTTGTCTTTGTCTTTGTCCCCATTCTCTATATTTCTTTCTATTCTGTCTTCTTCTACCTTATCTCATATCTGTACTCTTCCTTTCTCTTTCTTCTTTGTCTTTGTCTTTGTCCCCATTCTCTATATTTTGCTTTCTATTCTGTCTTCTTTCTCATCTATACAATTATTCATCAAGTATCTGTACTCTCCCTTTCTCTTTCTTCTTTGTCTTTGTCCCATTCTCTTTATTTTGCTTTATATTCTGTCTTCTTTCTCATTTAAGGTTCAATTAATTATCCAGTAAACTCATCATTAACTCTTCTTTCCTGTTCTTCATTAATCATGTCCATTAGCTCTGTTTTTCACATCTTTTCATCCTATATACTTCTCTACCTTCTCCTCCTTCACCTTCTCCCTCTTTTAATAATTCGGTTCACCTATACATGGTTTATCTATTTCTCATCATTCCTCAGCATTCACAGCTCTCTCCTCTTACTCAGCACTTGTATTATTCGATTTTCTGTGAGTCTCTTAACCCCTTCACGTCCAGGTCTTTGCTATATAAAATCGTCTGTTGTTAGCCATAAAATTACGAAAAGTAACTTAATATAACAAATTAGTTAGTGGTAAAGGATACTTAACAGGTCATATCTATGAATATTGCTTATATTCACTCAAAATCGTCTTATGGTAGTCAAATTACAATGAAAATTACGTTCTGGGTCTCAAGAGTTAACAGTGATTGGAAAGAAAAAATCAAGAGACAAAATGAAAGCTAGAAAAACAAAAAGCTAGGTTAGGTCAAGTTTGGGTTAGATTATTTTGTTTCCTAGTCTCTTTCTTGGAATCCAGAGAAAAAAGGAACGCTAGAAAAAAAAAAAAACTTGGTTAGGTCAAGTTTGAGTTCGATTACATTGTTTCTTTCTCCCCTACATAGTATATTTCTTTCAGTCAATTATGTTCTATGAATTGTGCTACATCCAAATAGAGATACAACACTTTAGTGCTATAGTGTTAAGGTTAGGTTAGGTTAGGTTTAATTATTTCGTCATCACTCCCTCTCCCTCTTTGTCTCTTAACCTCTTCACGCCCATATTTTTCCTTTGCTATAAAAAATTGTATGTAGTCGAGCCATAAAATTAAGAAAAGTAATTTAATATACCAAATTAGTTAGTCGACAAGTATACTAAACAGGTCATATCTATAAAATATTGCTTATAGTCACTAAAAATCGTCTAATGGCACCCAAATTACAATGGAAATTACGTTCTGGGTCTCAAGTGGTTAAGAAAAATATGAAAGGTAGAAAAACTGAAAGCTATTAGGTTAGGTCATGTTTGGGTTAGCTTACTTTGTTTCCTATAGTCTCTTTTGTTCCCTACGTTCTTTCATCACTCCCAAGGCTCCTTCGACCACAGTTACATGGAATTTTACTTGACTAAATTTACCGTGAACGAAATATTCTATGTCAAAAAGTTTCGATAGGGAATAGAAAAAAATTGTGATCAAGCATTATTGACATGCAAAACTGATCAATTTATATCTTATGAATTACAAAGAGTACATCTGTAGTGTCAGTTGCAGCATTAGTCCCACCAATATAGAATTTAAAGGCTTTTAAAATGCGGTGGAAGGGTTGTCCAGTATTTGACTCCTGAACGATACTCAGTGGACAGCATGTCATCACTTCTCCCAGTCGACTGTACCACCACCACCATCACCATCGTTACCACCACCACCATCACCATCACCATCACACCACCACAACAACACCACCACTACCACCACCACCATCACCACCACCACCACCATCACCACCAACACCACCACCACTACCAACACCACCACCACCGTTAACACCACCACCACCACCGTTAACACCACCACCACAACCACCACTACCATCGTTAACACCACCACCACCACCACCGTAATCACCACCACCACCACCACCACTGTTAACACCAACACCACCATCACCATCACCATCACCACCACCACCACCACCACCACCGTTAACATCACCACACCACCTACATCGTTAACACCACTACCTAAAAAACCACAGTAATCAATCTCTACCACGGTTTGTTTCCTCCCGATCATTGAGTTACGTTCCAACACTTTCCGCCGCAACCATTATCACCTCTAATTGAGTCATTAAGTACGCCATCACAAACTAATCGCATGCATAATCACCTATCACCTAATTATGTCGTTTATCCTTTCATTATATTCCCAAGTACCATTTTTATCTAACTATTATTCAACAACTACCACGAATCACCTATCACCTAATTGTGTCGTTTCTCCTTTCATTATTATTCCCAGGTACCATTTTTATCTAACTATTATTTAACTACTTCCACGCATCACCTAACTATTATTTAACTACTCCCACGCATCACCTAGTTAAGTCGTTTATCCTATCATTCTATCCCTGTTATCTGATATATTTAATAACGCTGCTGCCAACACTCCATTAAGAAGTAATTCACTCTCTTTAGTAGCTATCACAACAAATCATGCCCTTTATTTCTTCGTCATTTATTCTTTAGTTCCTTATTCCCCATTTTATTTTCCCACTCATTCCCATCATCAAACACTTTACCATTAGTTTTAAGCAAGTTTTTTACCCATCAAACGTTCTCTCATCTTTTTTCCTTCTTCCTTCCTTCCTTTTACGCAGCAAACTCATCTTCCTTCATCTTTTTTCCTCCCTTGCTGCCACCCAACACCCACACCCACACTGCTCTCTCATCTCTTCTTAACCAACCCTCACGCCTGACACCACCACTAACCTATCAAACAGGTCTTCCCTCATCTTTTTTTCCTCCTCCTCCCATCCCAACATGCTGCCTCCCAACACCCACACCTCTCTCTCCACTCTTCCTTGCAAGCACATCACACCCCCGACCAACCTTCACACCTGACACCACCACTAACCCATCAAACATATCACATTCCTTTTAAGTCCCCCGCCATGCAACGCTTCTTCTTACCCTCATACCCACTTTATCTATATTTTTTATATCACAAAGGACTGGTCAAGAGAAAAACAAGAGGTAACAAAAAGCCCGTATAGTTGCCAGTCCCTATAAAGAAGACAGTAAGATAATAAAGAAAGAGGGGTGGGCCAATTTAGTTCGGGAGGTGTCTTGTCACTCTTCTCTTGAAAATATTTAAGTCGTAGGAAAATGGAAAAAATAGAAGGAGGAAGAGAGTTGCAGAGGTAACTAGTAAAAGGGATGAAAGTGTAAAATACTGATTAACTCTTGTATTAGGAAGATGGACAGAAATGGATGACAATGAGTAGAAAGTCTTGTGCAGCGAGGCATGCAGTTAGCAAGTTCAGAAGAGCAGTGAGCATGAAAATAACAAAGCACTCAAAACAAACTCCTGCATTCCTCTCCTCCCCCCTGTATCCCCCTCAACCCTCACTTATTCCCTATAGTTCAAATCGATTCCTTGTCATCTACGCACTGTGTCTTATTTCTCCCTCTCTCTTTTCCTTCCTATTCCTCTCTCATACCTCATCTTAATCTCCTTCATCCCTAGTTCTTCATAAATATCGTGTCATCTACTCACTGTGTCTATTTATCTCTCTCCTTTCTATCTCTCTCTATTACACTCTCCTATCCTTTTATCTTCTTTATCATCTTTCTTTTCTTATACCTCATCTTTATCTCCCATAAACCTCACTTTTCCCTAGTTCTTTATCGTTTTATTTCATCTACTCAGTATCATTCTTTCTCCCTATCTCTTTCCCTTCCTATTCTTCTCTTCCTTCCTATCCTTATCTTCTCTTCCTACTCTTCTTCTTCTTCTTTTATACCTCATCTTTATCTCCTTCATCCCTAGTTCTTCATTAACCCCTTCACGCCCAGATCTTTCCTTTGCTATATAAAATTGTCTGTTGTTAGCCATATAATTACGAAAAGTAGCTTACTATACTAAATTAGCTAGTGGACAAAGATACTAAACAGGTCATATCTATAAAATATTGCTCATACTCATTGAAATCGTCTAATGGTACCCAAATTACAATGGACATTACGTTCTGGGCCTTAAGGGGTTAATATCTTGTCATCTACTCACTGTGTCTTTATTTCTCCCTCTCCTTTTCCCTCCTACACTTTCTTATCCTTTTATCTTCAAATTATTATCTTTCTTCTCTTATACCTCATCTTTACCTCCCTTTACCCTCACATATTCCCTATTTCTCCATTAATTTATGTTCATCTATACTCATGTCTCCTTCTCTCTCCCCCACCACCAGGGCATCGCGTCCTTCACCAAGCTGGCCGAGGCTTCTGGGCTCTGCGTGGCGGTGGCCGAGCGGGTCCTCAGGATTTCCAAGCCCGAGGACTACGATCTCCTCATTGAGCGTCTGAGCACCAAACCCCAGGCCAGGGTCGTCATCATGTTTGTGAACGAAGACAACATAAGGTGAGTGAAAATGGGGTGTGATAACGGAGAGGAGAGGGAAGAAGGTGTAGGATTTTTTTTTTCTCTCTCTCTCTCTCTCTCTCTCTCTCTCTCTCTCTCTCTCTCTCTCTCTCTCTCTCTCTCTCTCTCTCTCTCTCTCTCTCTCTCTCTCTCTCTCTCTCTCTCTCTCTCTCTCTCTCTCTCTCTCTCTCTCTCTCTCTCTCTCTGTCGTCATACCTCCTATTCTATCATTCCCCTTCATACTCTTATTCCTCCTCTTATGTCTTCCTTCACATAACTTACTCTCCCCATTTCCTTCCTTCGCATCTCTCTTCTATCTGTCCTGCCTATCACACTACGCTTCCCTTTCTCTCTATACCTTTCCCTTCCCTTCCTCTTACCTACTCTCCTCCTCTCCCACACTCTATCCTATCCTATCCTATCCCCTATCACCCTATCCTTCCCTTCTCTCTACCCTTCCCTTCCCTTCCTTACCTATCCTTACCTCCTCTCCCACACTATATCCTTCCCTTTCTATCCTATCCTATCCTCTATCACCCTATCCTTCCCCATCTCTCTATCCTTCCCTTCCCTTCCTTACCTTTCCTTACCTTCTCCCACTCCATTCTCCATCTGTAATACTAAAAACTCTTCGGTAGCTAAAGAAAAAAACAGTTTCCGGGTGTAATTTCGAAATGCAATAGAGGATAATTTTTTTAGTCCATTCTATTCTGTATACGCCGCTTTTTGGGTCACAGTGGCGTATATTAATGTTGCGTATGTAGTGACTGGTACGGGACATGTACAGTGCTGGGGTTTTAAAAGGTCTGATAGTAATGAGTTTTATACATCTAACTGAACCCCCTCCCCCAAAAAAAATGTATCGTATCCATAAAAAAAAAAAAAAAAAAAAAAAAAAAAAAAAAAATCGTTCTATTTTTTTAATGTGGAAAAAGTCAATTCTAGCACGCGAAAACAAAATACATTCAGCTTCTTTTTTTATGTGGAAATGACCAAATTTTTCCGTACGTGGATTCAATTTGATTCTGTGGAGGAAATGAAAGGCAATTTAACAC
>JACEEZ010021129.1:12500-15000 GCA_016584305.1 Chionoecetes opilio | reverse complement strand
CCTATTCGAGCTTTCAACTCAAGTGACAACAAGAAATAATGGTTTAAAACTAAACGGTCAACGTTGCATCACCGATCTCCGTAAAAATTATTTCAATGTTAGAGTCGTTGATCGATGGAACAAGTTACCAGCAAATGTTGTCGGAGCCAACACAATAACTACATTCAAAAACAGACTTGACGCGCACTGTAAAGTAAATGGGTATTGATAGTGCGAATTCGTATCTAGTCCCCCGTATCGATTAGTTGTATGGTAAGTGGTAGTTGTAGTTAGTATTTTTCATATCCTATCATTCTGCACTATGAAACTTCATGTTCCTATCCTCTTTAGGGACAGGGTACCCTTTCCAACTGTTTTCTTACAAGTAGTTGATAGTTAGTGAGTATGTAGTTCAGCAGATCCCTCGCTATGGACCAATAGGTCTCCTGGTGTCTGTTACTCCTATGTAATCCTATGTAATCCTAATCCTCCTCCTCCTCCTCCTCCTCCTCCTCTATGTCTTCCTGCTCCTGTTCCTCTTCGTCCTTCTCATTTCCATTTTCTCTTTCTTTGTTAATACAGACAAGACCATTCCTGCTGTTGTTTTCTTTTTAAAGTTATTAGACTCGAGCTGCTTCCGACATCTCTCTCTCTCTCTCTCTCTCTCTCTCTCTCTCTCTCTCTCTCTCTCTCTCTCTTCTCATCTTCCTCTCTCTCTCTCTCTCTCTCTCTCTCCTCTCTCTCTCTCTCTCCTCTCTCTCTCTCCTCTCTCTCTCTCTCTCTCTCTCTCTCTCTCTCTCTCTCTCTCTCCTCTCTCTCTCTCTCTCTCTCTCTCTCTCTCTCTCTCTCTCTCTCTCTCTCTCAAATATTCACACCCAAAAATATTAAAGCAAATACTTGAGTAAATATTGCAATAAAAATTAAGTAAATGCTCCTTATATACACAATTCCGTACTTAAAATAGCTAAACACAAGCCATTAAATTCAATACCTATGATAAATATATGAAATACCATGCAAATATTAACCCCTTCACGCCCAGATCTTTCCTTTGCTATATAAAATTGTCTATTGTCGAGCCATAAAATAACATAAAGCAGCTTAATATACCAAATTAGTTAGTGGTAAAGGATACTAAACAGGTCATAGCTATAAAATATTGCTTATATTCACAAAAAATCGTCTATGGTACCCAAATTACAATGAAAAATACGTTCTGGGTCTCAAGGGGTTAAACAACTAAGATTTATACACGTACAATCTATTCCTACATTTCACTTTTACGATTTTCTTAATTAATAAAAACGGAATTATAACGAAACCTCTAATACTTCAGAATAAATATTTACCTGTAAGATATAAATAAAGAATAACATAAACTTTAGCATTCCTGTACAACACATGTTTTTCTCGAATAACCGACAATATAATAGTAAATATAATACATTGTAAATAGTAAAATAGTCTAAATAAATAAATAAAATAAAATAAATAATAATAAAAGAAGTCTAAAATAGTCTAAATTGTAAAACAGTGTAAGTAAATAGCCTATTATAATGGGTAAGGGGTTAATGTAAGGATATAATGGGAAAGAAGGGGGTAAGGGGTTAATGGGTTGATGGGAGGATATCATGGGAAAAAAATGGGGGTAAGGGGTTAATGGGTTAATGGAAGGATATAATGGGAAAAAAATGGGGGTAAGGGGTTAATGGGTTAATGGAAGGATAAAATGGGAAATAGGGGAAAATAAGGGTTTAATGGAAGGATATAATGGGAAAAAGGGGAAAATAGGGGGTTAATGGGAGGATATAATGGGAAAAAGGGGAAAATAAGGGTTAATGGAAGGATATAATGGGAAAAAGGTGAAAATAAGGGTTAATGGAAGGATGTAATGGGAAAAAGGGGAAAATAAGGGGTTAATGGAAGGATATAATGAGAAAAAGGTGAAAATAAGGGTTAATGGAAGGATATAATGGAAAAAAGGTGAAAATAAGGGTTAATGGAAGGATATAAGGGGAAATAGGGGAAAATAAGGGTTTAATGGAAGGATGTAATGGGAAAAAGGGGAAAATAAGGGTTTAATGGAAGGATATAATGGGAAAAAGGGGAAAATAAGGGTTAATGGAAGGATATAATGGGAAAAAGGGGAAAATAAGGGGTTAATGGAAGGATGTAATGGGAAAAAGGGGAAAATAAGGGTTAATGGAAGGATATAATGGGAAAAAGGGGAAAATAAGGGATTAATGGAAGGATGTAATGGGAAAAAGGGGAAAATAAGGGGTTAATGGAAGGATATAATGGAAAAAAGGGGAAAATAAGGGTTAATGGAAGGATATAATGGGAAAAAGGGGAAAATAAGGGGTTAATGGAAGGATATAATGGGAAAAAGGGGAAAATAAGGGGTTAATGGAAGGATATAATGGGAAAAAGGGGAAAATAAGGGTTAATGGAAGGATATAATGGGAAAAAGGGGAAAATAAGGGGTTAATGGAAGGATATAATGGGAAAAAGGGGAAAATAA
>JACEEZ010021129.1:5000-10000 GCA_016584305.1 Chionoecetes opilio | reverse complement strand
TCTATCTGTCTGTCTAACTGTCTGTCCGTCTGTCTATGTGTGTGTATGTATGTGCTTCTTTCTGTATCTGTCTGTCTATCTAATTGTCTATCCGTCTGTCTATCTATATGTATGAGACTTTTTCTGCATATGTCTGTCTGTATGTATGTGATTTTACTGTGTCTGTCTGTCAATCTGTCAGTCTGCCTGTTTTTCCATCACCACCTTTGGGACCTCCTCATCAAGACACACACACACACACACACATACACGCACACCATTCGTAACCTTGAAATTCGGGCAACTCCCAGAGCGGTCCTAAGCTATTTCTGATTCCGTCGCCCAGTTTCCCTTCCTTTCCTTGATGTCTGCTCGTTTTCCTCTTGTCTCTCCATTCAATTTTTTATTCTATTCTCTCTCTCTCTCTCTCTCTCTCTCTCTCTCTCTCTCTCTCTCTCTCTCTCTCTCTCTCTCTCTCTCTCTCTCTCTCTCTCTCTCTCTCTCTCTCTCTCTCTCTCTCTCTCTCTCCACACCATTCTTTTGTTCGAAAACTACTTAAAGGAAAGTACACAAGCAGTTCGCATTAACAATACTCACTAATAATACTAAATAATATTAATATTAATAACAGTCACACACGCATACCATTTCCTCAAAACTATCAATATACTAGGGTGTACCACAAGGTTCTATACTAGGCTCGATACTTTTGAATGTGTATGTAATTGACATGATAGATAACATTAACGACTGCATGCTTGTTCAGTATGCCGATGATACGCAATTCTTACATAGTGGCCGGATCCACTAACTTGGTAATCTCATGAATAAAACAGAGGAAACACTACGAAAAGCAGAACAACATTTTCTCCGTAATGGATTAATGATGAACGCCAGTAAAACTCAATGTACTTTCATAGGTACTCGACGATTACTTTCTAAAATACCTAGTAACATCAACATACATTTCAACAACAGCATCATCACTCCCGCCATACAGGTGAAAAACCTCGGCCTGTACATGGATCGATATCTGGTACTTGATAAACATATTCATGAAATCAATAAGAAGGTAATGGGCACTCTTATGTTTATCAATAGAATAAAAGACTATTTTGACAAAACACACGCACAGTAATAGTACAATCTTTTGTGTTGAGCATTTTGAATGATTGTAATGTGATATGGGGCACGACACACACAACTCTACTAACAAACGTCCAAAAACTTCCAAAATTTCGCCGCTAAAGTTGTTCACGGAAAAGCCAGGAAATATGATCCTGTCACACCTATTGTACATGAACTACAGTGGCTTACTATGCAAGATAAAATAACACACGACACAGGAGTAGCAATCTTGAAATATCTGAACAACTTTTTTCCTGACCACTTGCTGACTCTATCGACTGTAAATCAAGTTACCTGTAGCACTACGCGACAACATAACAAGCTGTATGTTCCCAAGGTAAATACTGACACTGGAGCCAGATCCCTCCCTGTGAGAAGCCCTAAACTATGGAACGACCTCCCACCATATGCCACGCAGGCCAATACCCTATCAGTATTTAAGTTAAGACTAAACAATGTACTCCTCAATAAATAATATAGTACACACTACTACTACTATACACACACACACACACACACACACACACACACACACGCACACATCTTTGTTTATGAGTATCTGGTTATTGCTCAGTGTCACCATTGTTTATATTCGAATGTGAGTTTTGTCTTTTGCTTTGAATCACGTCCTTACTTTATATGAATTGAGGCTTCGACTCCTGCATCTACTATTGTCTGCATCAAATCACGTCCCGACTGACATGACCCTAGTGTCATGAAACACTCGCCTTCCGTAATACTAGCGGTCCGAGACTCTTTTTACCTTATTTTTATCTTCGTATTCTTTTAACCTAAATGTCCCTAGATTCTAAGTCAACATTTTATCTTTAACTACTAAAATTGCTCCGTAAGTTTTGTCTTTTTACTTATATTTTATTTTATAAAATTATTTATAATTATATGTTATTGATGTTTCATATATTGTACATTTTAAAGATTTTAGCGACTTGACTGTTTCCTTATGTACTTTTTGTGTTTCTTTACTATTCTTTAATGTTTTCTATGACATTATGTATTAAGAATAACCAGTTAATGGAAATAAATGTATTAGTATTATTATTATTATCTCTCTCTCATCACTTTTATTATTTTATCTCCACTTCTAATCGTTTTTATATTATTTTTCGCTCTCCTAGTTTTGCATTTACTTTTTTTGGTATTTATTTCATATATTTTTAAGTCCTTTGTATATTATTTTTACTTGTTCATGCGTTAGTAATATTCTCTCTCTCTCTCTCTCTCTCTCTCTCTCTCTCTCTCTCTCTCTCTCTCTCTCTCTCTCTCTCTCTCTCTCTCTCTCTCTCTCTCTCTCTCCCTCTCTCTCTCTCTCTCTCTCTCTTCATCAGCAACCTTTACTCTTAACCCCCCCTTCCCCTTCCCTCTCCTCCTCTTATCTCCCTCCCTCCACCTTCCCCTTCCCTCTCCTCCCCTTCTCTCCCTCCCCCTTCCCTTCCCTTCCCTTCCCTCCTTCAACAAATAACCCACTTCATTCGTATGCTGATTACTACGCTCTGTCTGTTTGTGTGTGTGTGTGTGTGTGTGTGTGTGTGTGTGTGTGTGTGTGTGTGTGTGTGTGTGTGTGTGTGTGTGTGTGTGTGTGTGTGTGTTGGTGGATGGTGGGAGAGGGTAGGTAGATAGATGTCTCTCTCTCTCTCTCTCTCTCTCTCTCTCTCTCTCTCTCTCTCTCTCTCTCTCTCTCTCTCTCTCTCTCTCTATTCATTCTTGACAACCTATCGACCTAACTTTACTCCCGTCTTCCTCTTTTTCTTCCTAATTATTATTCTCTCAGTCTTCCTTTTCTTCCTCTCCTTCTTTCATCTTTTCTCATTATATTTTATTTTCGTTATCGTTCAACTCCAATCTATTTTCCCTCTTCTAATCACCATCATCATTTACTTCTCGTGTTTCCTCCTCCTCCTCCTCCTCCTCCTCCTCCTCCTCCTCCTCCTCCTCCGCCTCCAATTCCCTTGCGACATGTTTCTTGAAAACTATGTTCTCTTCGTCTTTAAGCATCAGTGTGTGTGTGTGTGTGTGTGTGTGTGTGTGTGTGTGTGTGTGTGTGTGTGTGTGTGTGTGTGTGTGTGTGTGTGTGTGTGTGTGTGTGTGTGTGTGTGTGTGTGTGTGACTGTGTGTGTGTGGTCTTAATTTGCACGAGTTTTATTTCGTGTTTATCTATTCTTTTCTTTTCTTTTCTTATTTTACTTCTATATACTGCATGTGTTTTCTAATTTGTATATTTATTTTTTCTTTCTTTCTTTTTCTTTGTTGTATTCTTGCGTGGAGGCATCTTACACTGTCTTCTAAGTGGCGATGGGGAGTGGTGTCTTTTTCTTCTTCAATTATATTATTATTACTCTTTTTCTTGGTTGCTATTTTTTTCTTCTTCATTATTTTTCCCTTGCAGTTGAATAGAGTCGTGTTCGTGGCTCCAAACGATATTATTCCAAGGCTTATAAGAGTACACACACACACACACACACACACACAGTCACACACACATACTCACACACACACACACACACACACACACACACACACACACCACACACACACACACACACAGACACACACAACACACACACCACACACACACATACTATCACACACACACACACACACACACACACACACACACACACACACACACACACACACACACACACATTTACACCCTCATCATCATAAAGCGTATTATTATATTATTTTTGCTATAATAATAATATAAAACAAAAGTTACATTGACAGTCTTTTTCATTATATCTTCTTCTTCTTCTTTTGTTTCTCCTCCTCCTCCTCCTCCTCCTTCGATAAACAAGACAAGCTGGGAAGTGTACATGAACGTACTTCCATTCAGGGTACACACACACACACACACACACACACACACACACACACACACACACACACACACACACACACACACACACACACACACAGGCAATTACTAACTGCATACACTTCATATTGTCTGTGTGTGTTTGTGTCTGTGTGTGTGTGTGTGTATTCATCTAGTTGTATTCATCTAGTTGTATTTTACAGGGCCAGAGCAACGCTCGTATGGCCCCGTCTCCATATGAACATCTTTTATCATTCATCCTTAGTGGTTAGTGTAGGCCGAAGCCACCACCCCGGGAGGGGGGTCACAAACCCCCGGCTGACACCCGGTACCCATTCACTGCTGGGTGGACAGGGGCTCGGGTTTTAAGGAAACAGCCCATATGTTTCCACTCCGCCCGGGGAAATCCTCCGTCCTCCTATCCTCCGTCCGTGTGTGTGTGTGTGTGTGTGTGTGTGGTGTGTGTGTGTGTGTGTGTGTTGTGTGTGTGTGTGTGTGTGTGGTGTGTGGTGTGTGTGTGTGTGTGTGTTGTTTGTGTTGTGAGTTTGTTAAAAGAGGTGTGTGTGTGTAAGCATACTTGTGACAGTATTGTACTTAAAAAGAAGAAAAACGTAATGAAAAGAAAAGAAAAAGAAAATAACTAGAAAAGTGAAAGAGAGCGAGGATACAAAAAAGAATGAAAAGAGACACCTGAAAAAAAAAAAAGACGAATAATGATACGAGAAGTGTGAAAGATGAGGCGGAGGATACAAAAAAAGAAGAAAAAGAGAACACCATGAATAAAAAAAAAAAACGAATAATGAAATGAAAGAGAGTATGAAAGAGAGGAAAAGGAAGAGAAGGTTAGTTTCTGAGATGTATTTAGTATTGAACATGTATTAGTATTTATATATTTATTTATACAGTATTAAGCTAAAGGGTCGTGCCTCAAAATGTAATACAACTTAAATGAAACTATATGTAAACACCAAAATACCTCTACTATCTCTAAAAAACTCTATCTCTAAAATTACTATCTCTAACTCTACTATCTCTAAAAACGCTATCTCTAAAACTA
>JACEEZ010021128.1:7500-15000 GCA_016584305.1 Chionoecetes opilio | reverse complement strand
GCTTTTCAAAAACACAAATTTAAAGAAAACTTATATAATCTAAATGCCATATTAATAAAACGGGTAATTAACCCTGAGAAAAACACAAAAAGAACTAAGTAAGTTTCACCCCCAGGTAGAATAAAAATAATGATGTGAGTTGACTTGGTAAGTCCCAGTGCAAGTTACGGGGTACTTACTTAAAGGCACAAGAAGGGTTTACTGCTATTTTTCCCCGAGGGGTATAACGCTTCCTATATACGATTACGTACAAAAGAAAATGGGTTTAAAAATCCCCTCTATTTGCCTGGGGGCTGTTTTCCCCCCTTTTCGAACACACCGGGAGACCCCGGAGTATTTCCCGGGTTCCTTCCTTCGTTTGTTTGGGGGTAGTTAGGGGACTCCGGGCAGTGTTGTGTGTGGTGTGTGTGTGTGTGTTGTGTGTGTGTGTGTGTTGTTGTTGTGTGGTCACACAGGATGAGGAAAAGGCGAAGCTTATGATCAAAGTTTAAATTTAAAGTCAAAAAAGCGCGAGTCTGGAAAAAAAAAATGAAAAGGGAATCCAAAAATCAACCCGAAAAGGTTCCTTCCATTCTTTTCAAAAGTAGAAAACTCAAAAATGTTTTGGGCCACTGAAAGATAATAAAATCTTAGTAAATGATAAAAGAGTATGGCGTCCTACTAAAATTATTAATTTAATGGGGTTTTTTTTAAAGAAGACGAAACTCCTTCCAAAACCCAAAAAACGTTTGCGGACTAAAAAGTATGATTGGTAATAGGGAGATAAAGTAGACATTATCAAGTTTTTTCAAAAAACTTGACCCAGGAAAACCCGTGGAGGTGGACGAAATCCGCCGCGTTATTTGCAATGTCACAGCCCAACTTTCGTTCCCTTTAAAGATTATTTCAAAAAATCGCAAAGGGGACAAAAATGTTCCTTATCGGAAATTAGCTTTGTTCACGATATTCAAAAAAGGGGAAAAAGCCTCGAAGTTTTTATCGCCCCAATAGTCTAACGCGGGATGATAAACTATTTGAGAAAATTTTGCGGGAAAAAATGGTGTCTGTTCTCGAGAAAAAAACTAAATATTAACTCCCGCATGGATTTCGAGATAGAGTCCTGCTTAAAAAAATTACTGACTTTTAAATGTATTTATTCAAACTGGGACGCTAAAATTCCCTCGGATAAAAATACCTTATTTTCAGAAACCCTCGATACATTTTCCCCATAAGCGATTTTTGCCAAGCTAAGGGGACTGGCTTGGAGAGCATTTATGTTCATGGATTGGTGATTGGCTTTCAAATCGAAACACGGGTAGAAATAAATGGCGAGGCATTGTTGGTTAGTTTACTATGGGGTCCCTCAGGGCTCGGTCTTGGGCCTACTTTTTTTTCTCTATATTATATATATTTATATTATATTATATATATATATATATATAATATAATATAATATAATATATATATAATATATATATTCAATGTCGGGACTGGGGGCTTTTTTTAAAATACCCCCAAATTTGCTTTGACACCAATTAGGCGGAAAACCCAATACTAGAGAAAACTGCAACTCATAAAACGTGATTCGACAACTATCAAATTGGAGTGAAAAATGACTTTAAAAAATTTAAATTTTGATAAATTTAAAATAAAGCATATAGGCAACGGGAACCCCAAATAAAACTATCACTGCAAAAACTCGTTAACTGAAGTACGCGGAAAAGGATTTTGGTGTTTTAAACATTTGTAATGTCTTAAAACCAGTCCCATTGCTAGCTGCCATTAAAAAAATCGAATATGTGTTGGGGGTTCATTAAACGCAACCTTTTAAAAAAAAAGCCAAAGTAAAGACCGATTATTTGGGGATCAGCCTGGGGGGGTTGGTCGGTATCAAATTTGGGGGGAATGCTAAATTTTGGGTTTTTTTGGGAAAGGGATAAATTTCCTAGAGTTAGAAAAATGTGATAGCATTGGCAGTGGCAGCTTTTTTGGGGGTTTTCCCCCTTTTTCCAAAATGTAATTAATAATTATATAAATTTTTCTACATATAATTACATTTTTTTTTCTTTTTCAGGTGTCTATTTCTCGGCGAGAGACGGGCCCGGGCGAAGACTGGGGACGTTTTGGGGACCCTCGAGGAGACCACCCCTGCCGGAAGACAGCCGGCCCCCCGGCCCCGCGTTCAAAAGAAAATCGGGTTTTTTGGGGGGAGAGGTAGAGTAGCGCCCACTACCTCTCGAAGCTATTGTTTAAAGGGTGGTGATGTAGAGAAAATCCGGGGGCCCGAAACGGTGTCGGGTAGCTGTGGAAATTAACGTAGGGGGGCCCCGGAAAGTCCCTTAACATGGGAAACGCCCAGGCACCCGCCAAGAAACTGTGCATCAACACCCGGCTATCCACGGGGATGAAAATTTTTCAGTCCCCAAAAACATGCCTCCCGGGTTTCCCCTTTCTTTAGCCGCCAAAATCAGGAAAAAGTCCCCCATTTTAGACTTTCAAAAAAGTTCAGGGGCAAAGAAATTCCAAATTATTCTATCATCGAAAATGTAGAACATTTTCACCATGAAAAAAGACTTGGAAACCGAAAAGTAAAGCGGTGAAGTAGAGTGATCTATTGGTAGTATGATGTCCTCCCCAAAAAAGTCTTCCAGAAAAAAACAACCTGAATAAAAGTTTATGCTCCGATTGCTATTCTGTAGAAGGTCAATTCAAAAAGCCTCCAAAACACGTGAAACACTTACGCTGCTTCACAACTGAGAGAATCAACACTAAAAGAAGTGCCGTCGAAATGCGCGGGGATGATATACTAACCCGTAGAGACATTGTTTCCGCAGAGGCACACTTACCAGCTTCATGGTATAGGATTACACTAGGGAAAAAGGACAGCAATGAAATGAAAAAAGAAATAAAAGTAATTTATCTGTTCACAAAGGGTTTAAGGAGAACTTCCAAGAACTTTTTGAATAATCAAGAAAATTTATCCCCACAAAGGGGTTTTACCATCACCTCCTTTACCACAAAATTGGAATCATTAATGTTGTCGGGGAGTTAAACTTCTGAAAGGGTTCAAAAAAAGAAAAATAGCACGAAACTGAAATCCGAGCTTGGGGTGCAGTAGAAATATTTTTTTTTTCCCACGCAAGGGGGAAGTTGTTGATGGTTTCCCTGTGTGTCCTTTTAAAAGGATGTTGTCTTTGGGAAAAACAAAATCTACATAGGGAGCTCAGCTTTGGAAGGCAAAGTCTACGATATCAAAAAGATCTAGATCAGACTTTTTTTTCCATATCCGAAGGCCATCAAGAGGGCAGATTTTCACCCGTGGCCATATCATCCGTCTGATGGCTCTCTATCGCCATACCAAATGAGTTTTAAACGATTTCTGGGCGGGCTCCTCACTGGGGATAAAACTGTACACGAATAAAAAACCCCAAAGGGCTGCTTTCTTGTCGAGTCTTTTGCCAGGACAGAATACGCTGTTACCGTGGGGGTATAAACCACCAAAAAAATTTCCTGCTTCCTTATGCGGAAAACACTCACTGGAAAAATGAGGTTCATTCGGATATGAATAAATTTGGCATGGGGTGTCTTATGACCAGCTGGAAAAGAAAAGATCCATGTGACCCAGGAATCACCCAAAACACCCGGAAAGCTCTACAATAGGGCCCTAAAACGAATTTAAAAATTTATATTTTTGGGGGTATTTTGGCGGCCTTTTTGGGAAAAAGGGAATAACTCAATTAAAGCTGCCACCCCCACAAAGTATACATTTTTCAATCTAGGCATTTTTACCTTCTCAAAAAAAACTCTTTAGCATTCCGCCCAATTTATACGGTACAAAATTTGGGCCGGGGGTGACCGACTATATACACGTCTTTGGGGTTTGGGCCCCCTTGGAAAAATGCCCCTTTCAATTTTGGTCGCCTTGTTTCGTAAAAGAAAAGCCAAATTGGAAACATTTTAAAAAAGAGAACCAAACAAATTCCTCTCTGCGAAATTCATCTTATGAAGAGGACTGCGAAAACTTAATATTTTTTCCCTTTAAAAGGTCTAGAATCCGTGGGGGCTTGATAGAAACTTTAAAATCCAAAAGGGTTTGATGTCATTACAAGAGAACCATTCGAGCTTTCTCTCAATGGAACAAAAAATAACGGTTTAAAATGAACGGTCAAGTTGCATCACTGATCTCGTAAAATATTTCAATGTTAGAGTCGTTGATCGACGGAACAAATTACCAGCAAATGTTGTCGAAGCCAGCACAATAACTTCATTTAAAAACAGACTTGACGCGCACTGTAAAGTAAAGGGTATTGATATTGCCCGCGAATTCATATTATAGTCCCCGGATCGATTAGTGTTGGTGGTAGTTGTAGTTAGCATATTTCATATCCTATCATTCTTCACTACGAAACTTCCATATTCCTATCTTCTTTAGGGACATGGTATCATTTTCCAACTGTCCTCTTACGTGTAGTTGATAGTTAGTAGTATGTAGTTCAACAGATACCCTAGTTATGGGCCAATAGGTCTCCTGGTGTCTGTTATTCCTATGTATTCTTCCTCCTCCTCCTCCTCCTCTTCTCTTGTCTCAGTCTCGCCCAAAACCCAATGTTACGTAAGTTTTCAATCATCCATCGCAGAAAAGTCTGAACTAAACAAGGGGAAGAAAAACGTTAAGAGGGATGATGGGCTATTTCGGGATCTCTATTTTCCTCTTGGCTAAATCTTCCTCTGAAAATGCGTTCAAGAATAAAGTAGGATAATACGAATATCCGTAATTGCCGTATTCTTTTCTGGTATGGTCAAGTATCAAACATTCAATTGTCCCTTTTTCATCGCTAACGTTATATATATTTATGCTTATGCTCAATTTTTTTCAGTAATATGAACTCTAGATTTTAATATTTAATCTTGCCTAACTTTGTCTATTTATTGTGTTATCATCTCCTCGTTCAATCGTTTATTAGTTCACGTTATGTATTTTGTATTAAGGGTTGTGATCATATATAGTAATATTCTCTCTCTTTTGTCTGTCTCTCTCTCTCTCTCTCCTCTCTCTCTCCCCTCTCTCTCTCTCTCTCTCTCTCTCTCTCTCTCTCTCTCTCCTCTCTCTCTCTCTCTCTCTCTCTCTCTCTCTCTACTCTGCATTCTCTCTCTCATCTCGTAACTTTTTTCTCTGCCCCTTTCTCTCACTCTCTCTATCGCGAAGAAAAGAAATAGTTACCACCACATACGATAAATTTCTCTGACAACAACAATTCTACGCGCAGCTCCATGATGTGATGAATAAAGCAGCTGAGAGATTTCATTCCGGGGTAACCACAGGGGCGAGTGCAGAGGGGGAAATGGGAAAGCATGGAAAGGGAAAGGCAGGCAGACAGGCAGACAGGCAGACAGGCAGACAGTGAATGTAAAAGCTAAATGTAGGGCAGGAGAATAATTACGTTAAAAATAGCAGTATGTGGAAGAGAGAATTCAATTCAAATTATTTTATTTCCACTGGAATAGTGGTTATTCTTTACAAATTTCAATAAAATACAGTTTTAAGATAAAATAAAAAAATAGAATTTAAAATATCACATACAAAAAGGTGTGTCATAATACTAAAAAAATGCTAAAAGGATACATATATTGCTAAAATGATGGTAGGTTATATAATTGATGTGTTATTTAAAAGGAGGCTGGTAAGTTTACTTTTAAATGTGGGCAAGGTAGCAGCATCAGTGATATTAAGTGGCAGGGTTGTTCCATATTTTAGGCTCTATGAACCCCATACTTCTAGCACCCGCATCTGTTTTTGTTTTGGGTACATATACACAATTTTGCTGTCTGGTTCTGCTTTTGGGGTTACGTCACGAACATAGGAAGTCTCTTGACCATGCAGGGTAAAAATCGTGTTAATCCCTTTAAAGACAGTGGTACATGTGTCCAATTTATGCTTTCTCTTTTATTTTTATAAGATTTTAAATTTATATAGAAAAAGGGGACAGGATGATAAGAGCAGGTTTCAAAAGTAAACGGTAGTGATTTTTTGTCAATAGAGGGAGGAGAGGAAAATAAAACAAGTAATGGTTGAAGGGAGCGATAAAAATAAGGAGCCAAACTATTCCACATGTATATTGAGTATGGAATATAAAATCAATTGAAGATATATATGTGACCCAGAGTAAATATTTTAGTAGAAGAAGTAGAAGTAGTATGTAGTATAGTAGTAGTAGTAGTTAGTAGTAGTAAATAGTAGTAGTAGTAGTAGTGTAGTAGTAGTAGTAGTAGTAGTAGTAGTAGTAGTGGTAGTAGTAGTAAGGGGGTGATGGGGTTTGATGACAGTAGATATTTTGTTCTTTTATTGATAAGGAAACAGCTATAATTATGTTACAAGAACAACATCAAAACTACTGTTTATATTCGTTAACTACGACTGATAATCGCAATAAACAACATGGGGCAAAAATAATAATAGAAAAAAACAATATTAACTTTCTCTATTAAAAATTCGGGCCATAAAAAAAAAGGGGGAATTTGGGACAGCACCAAAAACCTTGTAAAGGGCTCTCGCTCCCGCCGCTTGGTACGCATGCGATTTCCCTTACAACCCCAAGAAAAAATTAAACTGACCTTTTTTATTTTTTTAAAAATTAAAATTTTTTTAAAAAATTATTTTATTATTTTTTATTATTTTTAAAAAGTAAATTGACTGGGCCCTTTTAGGGGTTCCCTTTCCAACACACCTATCTATCTTTTAAAAACCCTTTTGATCTGGCTTTTCCGGGAAACACATCCAAGCCCCTCCGACACATGAACTACATAAAGGGTATGCCCTTTCGCCTGATGCGGGGTTTTTCGCTGCTACCCCTAGATAAAAAGCATTTCCCTTAGAGACATGCGAACTTTTGGCCTCGAAGTCACATGACACTGCCCCACTACCCCTTTAATTCCCCCCGAACTACCCCCCATGGCCAAATTTCCGCCAGCCCCCCATTCAGGGACGAGACAATGATTCTCAACCCCTTTTGAGACCCAGAGCGTAATTTCCTTGAAAATTTGGGGGTGCCTTTTAGACGAAGTTAGGAAATGTAAGAAATGTGTTATAGATAATGACCTGTTTAGGTACCCTTTGTCCACTAGCTAATTTGGTATTTCATTACTTTTTAGTAATTTTGGGTTTTAAAAACCATACAAATTTTATATAGTAAAGGAAAAATCTGGCATGAGGGCTTAAACTTGCTACCGACGTAATCCTCAACATCAGATAAAGAAATGCATAAGATGTTCCCCCCTCCCCCCCCTCAAAATGAAACAAAAATCCATAAGAGTTTCACTGCGCCTCTTTAAAAGTTTTTTTTGTCTGCCCGTGACCCCCCTCCCAAGGGGTTTTTAAAACTATACCAACCAACCAAACCCACGAACAAAGACGTTTTCGAAAAAAGACGAGAGGAAGAGAGGGGAAAAGAGAGAGAGAAAAAGAGAGAAGAGAAAAGGGGGAGAGAGAGAGAGGAGAGAGAGAGGGAGAAGGAGAGAGAGGAG
>JACEEZ010021127.1:0-33482 GCA_016584305.1 Chionoecetes opilio | reverse complement strand
TTATTGGGTTATTCCGGTTTTTTGGTATCCGGATAAAAGGTATTTTCCTGTATATATATTTTTTTTTTTTTTTTTTTTACTTGCGATTCCCGGACTTTTGCGGTTCCCGGACCAGTGCTCCCCCCTATTAGTCGAGGAAATTGAGGTTTGTGTGTACAGGGAGGTCCCGAAGATACGAGCAGTTAGGTTCCACCTGGCATACTCGTAAAGCAAAATCTCGTATAAACAAACACATAACTAATGTAAAATATAGGTTTGGTTCCAGGACCCCATCAATTAAAAAAAAAAAAAAAAAAAAGACGTTTTTCAAGCTAAATAAACTATAGCAACCAACCAAACACACAGCTTTCTATATTACCTACAACTGTACTACCTATTCTGTAAAAAACATTCTGAAAGAGTAAATAGCACACAAAATAAACAAACTGCACATTAATTAAACATAAAACATAAATGATGTCATCAAGCTCATCATCAGTCCCAGCCAATGACAAACTGTTTTTAAAACTTCTCGACCAATCACAAGTCAGCGAGACATATTTCCGGGCAAGAATTGGATTTTCGATCTCATATTGAAAATAGACCCTAATTTACACATCTCGTATCATCGGATTCTCGTATACCAAATTTGCTCGTAAAACGGGACCTCCCTTTACTTGAAAATAAAGTTGGTACCGCTTGATTTCAGTCTTTAGACCTATGCTAGGGGGAAACCCTGAGAAAGGCTGCGCTTCAGGGCTGGGGGCCCGTGAAGGGTGCGCTCCGGGGCTGTGGGCCCGGTGAAAGGGTGCGCTTCCAGGGCTGTGGCCCGTGAAAGGGTGCGCTTCAGGGCTGTGGGCCCGTGAAAGGGTGCGCTCCAGGCTGGTGGGCCCCGTGAAAAGGGTGCGCTCCAGTGCTGTGGGCCCGTGAAAGGGTGCGCTCCAGGGCTGTGGGGGCCCGTGAAAGGGTGCGCTTCAGGGCTGGGGGCCCCGTGAAAGGCTGCGCTTCAGGGCTGTGGGCCGGTGAAAGGGTGCGCTCCAGGGCTGTGGGCCCGTGAAAGGGTGCCCCTTCAGGCTGTGGGCCCGTGAAAGGCTGCGCTTCAGGGCTGTGGGCCCATGAAAGGGTGCGCTTCAGGGCTGTGGGCCCGTGAAAGGGTGCGCTCCAGGGCTGTGGGCCCGTAAAAGGGGTGCGTTTTCAGGGCTGTGGGCCATGAAAGGGTGCGCTTCAGGGCTGTGGGCCCCGTGAAAGGGTGCGCTTCCAGGGTGTGGGGCCCGTGAAGAGGCTGCGCTTCAGGGCTGTGGGCCCGTGAAAGGGTGGCCTCCAGGGTTTGTGGGCCGTGAAAGGGTTGCGCTTCAGGTTGTGGCCCGTGAAAGGCTGCGCTTCAGGGCTGTGGGCCCATGAAAGGGTGCGCTTCAGGGCTGTGGGCCCAGGGAAAGGGTGCGCTTCAGGGCTTTTGGGCCCGTGAAAGGGCTGCGCTTCAGGGCTGTGGGCCCGTAAAAGGGGTGCGCTCCAGGGCTGTGGGCCCGTGAAAGGGTGCGCTTCAGGGCTGTGGGCCCGTGAAAGGGTGCGCTCCAGGGCTGTGGCCCGTGAAAGGGTGCGCTTCAGTGCTGTGGGCCCGTGAAGGGGTGCACTTCAGGGCTGTGGGCCCATGAAAGGGTGCACTTCAGGGCTGTGGGCCCGTGAAAGGGTGCACTTCGGGGCTGTGGGCCCGTGAAAGGGTGCGCCCCCAGGGCTGTGGGCCCGTGAAAGGGTGCGTTTCCAGGGCTGTGGGCCCTTTGAAAGGGTGCGCTCCAGTGCTGTGGGCCCGTGAAAGGGTGCGCTCCAGGGCTGTGGGCCCGTGAAAGGGTGCGCTTCAGGGCTGTGGGCCCGTGAAAGGCTGCGCTTCAGGGCTGTGGGCCCGTGAAAGGGTGCGCTCCAGGGCTGTGGGCCCGTGAAAGGGTGCGCTTCAGGGCTGTGGGCCCGTGAAAGGCTGCGCTTCGGGGCTGTGGGCCCGGGAAAGGGGGTGCGCTCCAGGGCTGTGGGCCCGTGAAAGGGTGCGCTCCAGGGCTGTGGGCCCGTAAAAAGGGTGCGCTTCAGGGCTGTGGGCCCATGAAAGGGTGCGCTCCGGGGCTGTGGGCCCGTGAAAGGGTGCGCTCCAGGGCTGTGGGCCGTGAAAGGCTGCGCTTCAGGGCTGTGGGCCCGTAAAAAGGGTGCGCTCCAGGGCTGTGGGCCCGTGAAAGGGTGCGCTTCAGGCTGTGGGCCCGTGAAAGGCTGCGCTTCAGGGCTGTGGGCCCATGAAAAGGGGGGCGCTTCAGGGCTGTGGGCCCGTGAAAGGGTGCGCTTCAGGGCTGTGGGCCTGTGAAAGGCTGCGCTTCAGGGCTGTGGGCCCGTGAAAGGGTGAAACCCCCAGGGCGTGGGCCCGTGAAAGGGTGCGCTCCAGGGGCTGTTGGGCCCGTGAAAAGGGTGCACTTCAGGGCTGTGGGCCCGTGAAAGGGTGCGCTCCAGGGCTGTGGGCCCGTGAAGGGTGCGCTTCAGTGCTGTGGGCCCGTGAAAGGGTGCCTTCGGGGCTGTGGCCCGTGAAAGGGTGCACTTCGGGGCGGGTTTGGGCCCGTGAAAGGGTGCACTTCAAGGCTGTGGGCCCGTAAAAGGGTGCGCCTCCAGGGCTGTGGGCCCGTGAAAGGCTGCGCTCCAGGGCTGTGGCCCCGTGAAAGGGTGGCCCCAGGGCTGTGGGCCCGTGAAAGGTGGCTCCAGGGCTGTGGGCCCGGAAAGGCTGCGCTCCAGGGCTGTGGGCCCGTGAAAGGGTGCGCTCCAGGGCTGTGGGGCCCGTGAAAGGGTGCGCTCCAGGGCTGTGGGCCCGTGAAAGGGTGCGCTCCAGGGCTGTGGGGCCCTTTGAAAGGGTGCGCTCCAGGGCTGGGGGCCCCGGGAAAAAGGGTGCGCTCCAGGGCTGTGGGCCCGTGAAAGGGTGCGCTTCAGGGCTGGTGGGCCCGTAAAAGGGTGCGCTCCAGGCTGTGGGCCCGTGAAAGGCTGCGCTGCAGGGCTGTGGGCCAAACAATCATGAAATATGTAACCAATATTGTACGTGCCAAAATATTGAACTACCATGTGTTCAACTTGAGAGACGTGAAGAATATCGACAGATACGTAAAGCCAGAAGTTGCTCTGATTCTGCCCCCCCACCATAATAATCAGCTCTAGGGTCGGATACTGTCCTTCTAAACAAAATCCTTTCTAAAAAAATAATTTGTGATGGCCCGAAGTATAAAAATACATGGGTCGGTGATTACTACTTTTATGTTTTACTCTTATTAGATGTTGATATAAACCCCATTTCTGAAAAAAGAAAAAAATCAGCCGACGCAAGGGGGGTGTCAAGTACTTTCTGATGATGCTGTACAGGTTAATGTAAACATGCGAAAATCACCCTGTGACCACCCTATCACCCGAAAATGACCCTTACTTATCAGTGCTTAGGAAAACCGTCATCTTTGATGCGTTTTCCCCACTTAGCGCAGGAGATACAGGAGATTAAGAAGGAAATGCGTAACATGTATGTGTGTATGTTTTTCGTACTGTTTAGAAAATTGATACATTTGAGTGTTTTAGGATAGAAAGGACATGATAGACCGAGAGGAGAAACAGTTACTGCCATGGTGTTCCGTCCACCGGTGGTCAGGGTGTTGGGAGGGTTGGGTGAACACCCTTCTGGACCACCATACAGTAAGGCCTTGTTGTGTGTGTGGGGTGTGTTGTGTGTGTGTGTGTGTGTGTGTGTGTTGGTGTGTGTGTGTGTGTGTGGGTGTGTGTGTGTGTGTGGGGTGTTGTGTGTGTGTGTGTGTGGTGTGTGGTGTGTGTGTGTGTGTGGGGTGTGTGTGTGTGTGTGTGTGTGTGTGTTTTGTGTGTGTGTGTGTGTTGTGTGGGGTGTGGTGTGTGTGTGTGGTGTGTGTGTGTGTGTGTGTGTGTGTGTGTGTGTGTGTGTGTGTGTGGGTGTGTGTGTGTGTGTGTGTGTGGGTGTGGTGTGTGTGTGTGTGTGTGTGTGTGTGGTGTGTTTGTGGTGTGTGTGTGTGTTGTGTGTGTGTGTGTTTTGTGGTTTTGTGTGTTTTGTGTTTTTGGTGTTTGTGTGTGTGTGGGGGTTGTTTTGTTTTTGTGTTTTTGTGGGGTGTGTGTGTGTGTGGGGTGTGTGTGTGTGTGTGTGGGGGTGGGGTTTTGTGTGTGTGGGGGTGTTGTGTGTGTGTTGGGGGTGTGTTTTTGTGTTGTGGTGTGTGTGTGTTTTGGGTGTGTGTGTGTGGTGTGTGTTTGTGTGTGTGTGTGTGTGTGTGTGGTGTGTGTTTTGTGTTTGTGGTGTGTGTGTGTGGTTGTGTGTGTGTGGTGTGTGTTGTGTGGGGGGTGTGTGTGTGTGTGTGTGTGTGTGTGTGTTTTGGGGTGTTGTGGGGTTTTTTGGTGTGTGTGTGTGTGTGTGTGTGTGTGTGTGTGTGTGTGTGGGGCGTCGTGCTTTCGTGCGTGGTGCGTGCGTGCGGGGGGTTGGGTGGGGGGGTTTGGGTTTTAAACCCATGGCATGATAGCGAAATAATTAACACTGTCTAACTTAGTGTAGTAATAGTACAGCAAACCTTTATCTGTCGTCCGGGCCTCATCCTCGGGGGGTCTTGGGATGGCCTTAAACTCTTTTATTGATTCCCCACGGGGAAGTGCCCTTTACCCCTGCCTGGTTCCTGTGTTTTAAAAGCTTACCATGGAAAAATTTTTTTAAGAGTATTTTGAGTGAGTAAACTACAAACTCGTTTCATCTGTTTCCGGGCGGACCCAAATACAGTGGGAAAACGGAAATTTCATCCCACCAGTTTTTAAAGGTGCCCTCCATGAAGTCAGACTCCCCCAACACTCGCCATCCTTTAAACCTGTCTTATGGTAGTGTTATTTTTTTAAGTTTTTTTTGGGGGGTTATAATTTCCCGCCCTCGTTATGACATGTTTTTTGTTTAGTTTTTTTTTTGTTTAAACTGTTTAAATGTTTTCTTTTTTTCCCTTTCCTTTAACCCTTAAGTTTTATAGTGGCAGCAGATCCCTCTACCCCCATCTAAAAGGCGAGTTTACTTTTGAAAATTTAGAATCTTGTCATTTTTTTTTTTTCCTGCACAGAGGCTTCTCCCCCCCAAAAAACGCCGGGGGATCCCTCCGGGGCCCCCCCCCCCAAACTAGTGGGCCCCCCGGCCCCGGTGGTGCCCCAAAGCCTCAAAAACGTGAGTGGTGCTTCATCCCCGTGCTAGAGTTTCCCGTCCCTAGGTTTTTTACAAATCACGTTTAAGTTCTAATTGCTAGCTACCCATCATCAACCCAGTGCCTCGCCCACATCTTAACCCTTTTTACCACCCAAAGGGGGTCAGGCCCGTGCTGTGAAGGGGGGGGTGCCATGCCCGTCTTTTTATCTTACACCAGGGGTCATCGGGTGTGCAACACCGCTTCAGCAAGGAATTCTCCTCGTAAGTGTTTGTTGTAGCGCCCCCTTATAGCTAGATGTTAATTTGAAGGGCTCCACAACCTGGCGATTATGCTGCCACCACCCACAATAAGTGGGGAAAAAAATTAAAGATTTAGAGAATATATGAGGATAACTGGGACTTAATGAACGACTCGTTAGCAGGGTTTCTTATACTGAACAGTAATCACATCCCAGTTCTAAATGGCTAAGGGTTTACCACAGAAAACTATACTTCACATCATATAGTTGAACGAAACGCCTAATTACTCCTCCTGGCTTAACCACAAAAGGTTCCTACTCTTGATTTACTAGGTACTCTATCTATCTATCTAAAACACTCTGGGGAGCGTGTACAGGCCTTAGCTCTATATACTGGTGTCTCAGCGGTCACCCACTCAGCACAGCTCAGCACACACAACCATCGCCATCAGCACACACGTGGGTCCCTCAGGGATCAACCACCCCTCACTCAGCTCACTCACTGTTCCCGCTTCAGACCCTGATAACACATAACCCCCAATTACAAGTCATGTACTTTAAGATCAAGAACTAATCAATGCCCTATAGTACTTTCCTTATAATACACCGCCACAAAACCTCCTTCCAAAGGGTTGTAAGACACGACTCTCCCCTCCGCGGTGTTGTCTCGACGAGGCTTGGCAAGAGAGAGAGAGCTCGTGTACTTTTTCCCTGCCTCGCCTTCTTGCCGTGACGTCACCAGCGACCGCGGGTATAGAATATTGCCGGAAACCTGTATCTAAATGATTAGGGACTGAGGAGTGAAGAAAAATTGTGAGCATTTAATTACTAGCTCTATATGTATTACTTTACTCCCACCACTCAATGTAAACTTTTTGTCAATCGTGAGTCACAGGACTAACCCATTTTCCGCGTTACATTGTGAAAGAACATTTTATTGGGATGTGAAGGGGAAACTTTCACTGTAATGATGTCCTTGTGCTTTGCTCAACTTTGATAGGGAACTTTTCTCCCCTATGACATCTGTGCTTTGAATGTCATCTCCATCATTGTTTTTGAAGGCAGGTCTTTGTCACCTGTCACAGCATGTCACAAGGCCTCATGGTTCTCTTGAGGATTTCATCTTGTTTTGTAGTCATCAGGTTCCTTTTTGAAGTATAATTTTTTTTACCAAACAACATTCTGTCAGTAAATGATGGACTTTGACTTGGTTGCATTTTGTAACCAACCCCGCCATGCCTCAAGGCTTATAAGAGTAATCAAATTTGTGGTTCAGCATCATCTTTTAACCTAGACAGCATTGCATATTACATATAAGGTTTATGTGTATCCCACAAAATCTTGTATTTTAACCATAGTACTCTTTGTACAGTGTCCTGTTCATTGTGTAAGCCTTTGGGCAGAAATCAAATTAAAGAGTCTTAACTCATTGCACGACCTGACATCTGGACTGCCCTGCAAGAGGTTCGCATGCAGAACAACAACAGCCTGTCAGGGTTGCCCACGGACAAGATTGTGGAGCGCGTGAGGCAGCAGCTGCGTTCCCCGCCGGCCCGGCGCCAGGGGAGCCACCGTGGCGCCGTGGGGTGGCATCACCCAGGGCTCAGGAGCCAAGACAGAGCCTGTGTGGCAGGGGCCCAACAAAGAGGAAGTTGTAAAAGAGGATTTATGTTCCATCTGCCTGGACCCTCTGAACAGCAGCCCCCGCCATACCCTGGCATGCCAAAACAACTTCCATGACCTCTGCATCAAGGCTGGATCAAGCGACAGTCCAACTGCCCCAACTGCCGCAAGTTTGCCCTCATGCCCGACGAGTACCCAGAACTCTCCCACAATTAGGCTCTGAGGCTGTGAATTTTACTTTACTGAGTTAATTTTTAAGTGATATTTTCTAGACTATTTCTCAGCTAGAATAAACCATTTCATTTGAAAATTATGGTATAAATTGAAAATATTTTTCATATTTTTCAGGCCGAAAAAGCATGGCGTTTATTCCACAGGAGATTATAATGTTTAGTTATTATTAATTTGCTTGTGTAGAAGCAATAATGAGCTAATAAGAGCTTATCTGAAGTAAGATAAACGCTCTCCACATTTCCTTAATTGATCATTCGAATTTTTAATGTACGGCTTTGCAATTTTTATTGGCTGTGAAATAGATTTTCTGCAAGTATATCCTGATGTGCCTTATTAGAAATACATATTTTTCTATGTAGTAATAATGTTTCTTAATTTTGTATCATTTATCTACATTTTCCTTGTACTGCTGCCAGAACAATAAAATGTATGATATCGCACTTTTTGTTGTTGTTGCATTTGTATATGTATCTGTGATGGTGTGGGTGTCCAGCTCTTATAATATTGAGTGCCAGGCTTCTATTGTGTACAAGCCACTCATGTAGGGAATAACATTTTCGGATTTTCTCTCTCTCTCTCTTCTCTCTCTCTCTCTCTCTTCTCTCTCTCTCTCTCTCTCTCTCTCTCTCTCCTCTCTCTCTCTCTCTCTCTCTCCTCCTCTCCTCTCGCTCTCTCGCTCTCCTCGTCTCTCTCTCTCTCTCTCTCTCTCTCTATTATATATAAATAGATAATATAATATATTAGTGTGTTATATATAATATATATCTATATACATATAATATAGATATATGTGTGTGTATATATTATATATATATATATATATATATATATAATTATATATTATATATATATATATTATATATATATATATTTATATATATATATATATATTGTGTGTAGTGTATATCAAAAAATATAATATATATACTATATGATATAATATATATAACTTGTGTGATGTGGCTTATACTGCCCACCCCCAACCCCCCCCCCCCGGCCCCCCCCCCCCCCCCCCCCCCCCCCCCCCCCCCCCCCCCCCCAAAACCCCCCCCCCCCCCCCCCCCCCCCACCCCCCCCCCCCCCCCCCCCCCCCCCCCCCCCCCCCCCCCCCCCCCCCCCCCCCAACCCCCCCCCCCCCCCCCCCCCCCCCCCCCCCCCCCCCCCCCCCCCCCCCCCCCAACCCCCCCCCCCCCCCCCCCCCCATAAACCCCCCCCCCCCCCCCCCCCAAAAAAAACCCCCCCCCCCCAAAAACCCCCCCCCCCCCCCCCAACCCCCCCCACCCCCCCCCCCCCCCCCCCCCCCCCAAAACCCCCCCCCCCCCCCCCCCCCCCCCCCCCCCCCCCCCCCCCCCCCCCCCCCCCCCCCCCCCCCCCCCCCCCCCCCACCCCCCCCCCCCCCCCCCCCCCCCCCCCCCCCCCCCCCCCCCCCCCCCCCCCCCCCCCCCCCCCCCCCCCCCCCCGGGCCCATTACTGTGTGTGTGGGGTTTATTACAGAAAGGGGCGCTTACTGTTGTGTGTGTGTATTAAAAGCCTGCCCTTACTGTGTGTGTGGGGTATTACAGCCTCCGCTTACTGGGGTTGTGTGTGTATTACAGCCTGCCGCTTATTTGTGGTGTGTGGGGGTTTTAACAGTTTTGCCGCTTCCTGCCCGGTGTGTTTTGTTTACGCCTGCCCTTACTGTGTGTGTTTGTGTATTACAGCCTCCCTTTTTTACTGTTTTGGGGTGTTGTATTACAGCCCGGGCCCGCTTACTGTTGTGTGTTTATTACAGCCTCCCCGCTTACTGTGTTTGTGGTGTTTTTCCCACCCTTTGCCATTTAACTGTGTGTGTGGGGGTATTACACCCCCTGCCATTTTACTGTGTGGGGTGGGGGTATTAACCCGGGCCGGCTTCTGTGTGTGTGTATTCCAGCCTCCCGCTTACGGGTGTGTGTGGGGGGGTTTTAAACAACCTGCCCCCTTACTGTGTGGGGTGTTTTTTTTACAGCCGGGCCACTTATTTGTGTGTGTGTGGTGTATTACACCCCTGCCGTTTTACTGTGTGTGTGGGGTGTATTACACCCGGGCCCTTGGACTGTTTTGTGTGTGTTTACAGCCTTCCACTTCTGTGTGTGTGTTTTGGGTATTACACCCTGCCATTTTAACTGTTTGTGGTGTGGGGTTTACACCCTCCGCTTACTGTGTTGTGGGGGGGTATTACACCTCCCCTTTTACGGGTGTGTGTGTGTGTATTACAGCCTGCCCGCTTACTGTGAGTGTTGTGAAATTACAGCCTCCCGGGTTTACTGTGGTGTGTGTGTTTTAACGCCTGCCATTACTGTGTGGGGGTGGGGGTATTAAGCCTGCCATTTACTGTGTGTTTTGGGGTGTATTACAGCCTGCCGCTTATTTGTGGGGTGTGGGGGTATTACACCTGCCGTTTTACTGTTTTGTGTTGGGTGTATTACGGCCTCCCGCTTACTGTGTGTGTGTTGTGTATTACACCCTCCGGCTTTCTGTGTTTTGTGTGTTTTTTAAACCCCCCGCCGGCTTACTGTGGGGTTGTGGGTTTTAAACGCCTGCCACTTACTGGGGGTGTGGTGTGTGTTTTAAACAGCCTCCCGCTTACTGTGGGGTGTGGGTATTACAGCCTCCCCCTTTCCGTTTTGTGTGTGGGGTAATCAGCCTGCCCTTACTGTGGGGTGGTGTGTGTATTACACCCTTTGCCCTTACTGTGTGTGTGTTTTGTATTACAGCCTCCCGCTTCGTTTTTGGTTGTGTATTACGGGCCTGCCATTTACTGTGTGTTTGTGTGTATTCAGCCTGCCTTTACTGTGGTGTGTGGGTATTACAGCCTGCCCCTTACTGTGTGTTTTGTGTATTAAAAGCCGGGCCACTTACTGGGGTGGGGTTGTGTATTACAGCCTGCCGCTTACTGTTTGTGTGTGGGTATTCGCCTGCCGTTTTCTGTGTGTTTTGGTGTTTTTAAACACCCTTTGCCCCCTTACTGTGGTGTGTGGGTATTACCCTGCCGTTTTTACTGTGTGTGTGGGGTATTACAGCCAGCCGTTTACTGTGTGTTGTGGGTTTACACCCTCCCCGCTTACTGGTGTGTGTGGGGTTTTAAACACCCTGCCATTTTATTTGTTGTGTGTGGGTTTTACAGCCTGCATTTTACTGTGTGTGGTGGGGTTTTAAAAGCCTGCCCCCTTACTTTTGTTTTTGGGGTATTACAGCCGGGCCGGTTTTAACTGTGTGTGGGGTTTTGGGTTTTACACCTGCCGCTTATTTTTTTGTGTTTGGGTTTATTACAGTCAGCCGCTTACTTTTGTGTGTGGGTTTCCCGCCTGCCGTTTTCTGTGTGTGTTTGGGTTTTACACCCTCCCCGCTTACGGGTTGTTTTGTTTTGGGTTTTTACAGCCACCCCTTTACTGTGTTGGTGTAGGTTTACCCCTGCCGCTTACGGTGGGGTTGTTTGTGTATTAAAAGCCAGCCGTTTTACTGTGTGTGTTTTGGGTATTACGGGCCTGCCGCTTACTTGTTGGTGTGGGTTTACGGGCCTGCCGCTTACTTTGTGGTGGGGGTATTCCCGCCACCGCTTACTGTGTGTGTGTTTAAAATTACAGCCCCCCGCTTACTTTTGTGTTGGGGTATTACGGGTTTTCCGCAAACTGTGTGTGTGGGGGTAATTACCCCTGCCGCTTACTTTTGTTGTGTGGGTATTACACCAGCCGCTTACGGGTTTTGTGGGGGAAATTACACCCAAACCGGGCTTCTGTTGTGGGGGGGTATTACCCACCAAAGCCGTTTTACTGTTGTTTTTTGGGTATTACGCCAGCCGCTACTTTTGGGGTGTGTGTGTGTTTTACACCCAAACCGCTTACTGTGTTTTTGGGGTGGGTTTTTAAACCCACCGCTTACTGTGGGGTGTGGGGGTTTTTTACAGCCGCCGCTTACTGTGGGGGTTTTGTATGTTTTAAACACCCTCTGCTTACGTGTGTGTGTGTATTACAGCCTGCCCTTTTACTTGTGTGTGGGGGTATTACAGCCTGCTGTTCTGTGTGTGTGTGGGTTTTAAACGGGCCGGGCCGTTTACGGGTTTGTGGGGTTTATTCAGCCGCTTACTTTTTTTGGGTGTGGGGGTATTACAGCCTGCCGCTTACTGGGGTGTGTGGTTTTTAAAACCTGCCCCCTTACTTTTGTGTCTGTGGGTTTTAAACAGCCTGCCGCATACTGTGTTTGTGTGTGGGTATTACAGTCAGCCGCTTACGGGTTGTGTGGGTTTTAAAGGGCCTTCGCTTACTGGTGGGGGTTTTGGTTATTACAGCCTGCCGTTTACTGTGTGGTGGTTATTACACCCTCCCGCTTACTGTGTGTGGTTGGGTTATTACAGCCCTCCCGGGCTTACTGTGTGTGGGGGGGGTTATTACAGCCGTTTTACTGTGTATTTGTGGTTATTACAGCCCTTACTGTGTGTGTTTTGGTTTTTACACCCGCCGCTTATTTGTGTTTTTGGGGGTTATTACACCCTTCCGCTTCTGTGTGTTTGTGGGTAAAAAACAGCCTGACGCTTACTGTTGTGGTGGGGGTATTACAGCCGTTTTACTGTGTGTGTGGGTATTCCCGCCTCCCGGGGGCTTACTGTGTGGGTTTGGGGTTTTTCAGCCTCCCGTTTAAACTGGGTGTGTGGGGGTATTACAGCCTTTCCGCTTACTGTGTGTGTGTTGTGGGGGGTATTACAGCCTCCCGGCTTACTTTTGTGTGTGTGGGGTATTACAGCCTGCCCTTACTGTGTTTTGTGGGTATTACACCCGGGCCGCTTACTGTGTTTGGGGGGGTATTACAGCCGGGCCGCTTACTGTGGTGTGGGTATTACAGCCTCCCCGCTTATGTGTGGGGTGGGTTTTAAACACCCCTGTCGCTTACTGTGGGGGTGTGTGTGGGAAATTACAGCCTCCCCCGTTTAAACTTTTGTGTGTTTTGTGTGTGTTTACAGCCCCCCCTTTTACTGTGTTTTGTTGTTGTATTACAGCCGGGCTCTTTACTGTTTGTGTGGGGTGTATTACAGCCTGCCGCTTACTATATGTGTTTTGTATTACGCCCCCCCTTACTGGGTTTTTGGGGGTTTATTACAGCCAGCCGCTTACGGGTGTGTGTGGGGTTTTTACAGCCACCGCTTACTGGGTTGGTGTGGGTATTACAGCCTGCCGCTTCTGTGTGTGTTGGGGTATTACAGCCTCCCCGGTTTACTGTGTGTTTTGGGGGTATTACACCCTTCCGGGTTTAAACTGTGTGGTGTGGTTTTTTACAGCCTGCTGCTTACGGGTGTGTGTTTTGGGGTATTACAGCCACCGCTTACGGGTTGGGGTGGGGGGTATTACAGCCAGCCCCTTCCCTTTGTGTGTGTGTGGGATTACACCCCCCCCCGCTTCCCGTTTGGGGTGGGTTTTTACCCCACCCGCTTATTTGGGGTGTGTGGGGGAAATTACAGCCAGCCCGCTTACTGTGTGGTTTGGGTTTTGTATTACAGCCAGCCCTTACGGGTGGGTGTGTGGGTATTACCCCACCGCTTACTGTGTGTGTGTGGGTTTACAGCCTGCCCTTACTGTTGGTGTGTTTTCCACCCTCTGCTTCCCTGTGTGTTTTGTGTTTTATTACAGCCTGCCGCTTACTGTGTGGGGTGTGGGGTTTTAAACAGCCTGCTGCTTACTGGGTGTGTGTGGGTATTACAGCCAGCCGTTTACGGGTTTTGTGTGTGGGTATTACACCCCGTTTCCCTGTTTTTGGGGTGTGGGTATTACTTCAGCCACCGCCTATGTGTTGTTTTTGTGGGGTTTTACACCTGCCGTTTTACTGTGTTGTGTGGTTATTACCCCTTGCCGTTTTACTGTGTGTGTGTGGGTTTTACAGCCTCCCGCATACTGGGGTTTTGTGTGTGGGTATTAAGTCAGCCCCCTTATTGTGGGGGTTTTTACGCCTGTCGCTTACTCTGTGTGTGGGGTTATTAAAAACCCCCTGCCGCTTCCCGGGGTGTGTGGTGGTTATTACAGCCTGCCGTTTTACTTTGTTGTGTGGTTTTTTACACCCCTCCCCGCTTACTGTGTGTGTGTGGGTATTAAAAGGAAGCCCTTACTTTTAAATTTGTGGTTATTACCCCGCTTACTGTGGGGGGTGTGGTTTTTTCAGCCGCCCGCTTCCCGGGTTGTGGGGGGGTATTACAGCCTGCCGCTTACTGTTTGTGTGGGTTTTACAGCCCCCGCTTACTGTTTTGTGGGGTGGGGGGATTACCCCCTTCCCTGGGTGTGGGGGTATTACAGCCTGTCGCTTACTGTGTGTGTGTGGGTTTTTACTGCCTGCCGCTTACTGTGGGTGTGGGGGGTATTAAAACCTTTCCGTTTACTGTGTGTGTGTGTGTGGGTTTTACAGCGGGCCGCTTACTGTGTGTGTTTTTGGGGGGTATTACCCCCCTCCGTTTTACTGTGTGTGTGGGAAATTACACCCTGCCGCTTACTGTGGGGGGTGGGGGGGGTATTACAGACTGCCGTTTACTGTGTGTGTGGGGGGGTATTCCCAAGCCTCCCCGTTTTAATGGGGTGTGTGTGGTTATAACCCTCCCGCTTACTGTGTGTGTGTGGGTATTACAGCCTCCCGCTTACTGTGTGTTTTGTGGTTGTATTCAGCCAGCCCCCTTTTACTGTGTGTGGGGGTGTTTTAAACGCCTGCCGCTTACTGTTTGTGTGTGGGTAATTACAGCCTGTTTGTTTAAACCCTTTTGTGTGTGTGTGGGTATTACAGCCCGGGCCCCCTTACTGTTGTGTGTGGGTTTTTACAGCCTGCCGTTTTCGGTGTGTGTTTTGGGAAATTACAGCCCGGGCCGCTTACTGTTGTGTGTGTGTTTTTGTATTACAGCCTGCCGCTTACTGTGTATTGGGGGTTTTATTAAAAACCTGCCACTTATGTGTGTTTTTTGGGTATTACACCCTGCCCCTTCTGTGTTGTGTGTGTTTTAAACAGCCTGCCGCTTACTGTGTGCGTGTGGGTTTACACCCCCGGGCCGTTTACTGTGGGGGGGTATTACGGGCCCTGCTTACTGTGTGGGGGTTGTGGGTTTAAACAGCCTGACGCTTACTTTTGTGTGTGGGAAATTTAACAGCCTCCCTTACTGTGTGTGGTGGTTTTTTACAGCCTGCCGCTTACTGGGGCGTGTGTATTACAGTTTTCCGCTTACTGTGTGGGGGGAAATTACAGCCTGCCGCTTACTTTTGTGTGTGGGGGGTTATTACCCCCTCCCCCTTTACTGTTGTGTGTATTACAGTGTAGTGCTCTTTTTTGGCCCATCTACCCCTTTTTTAAACCATTTTTTATTTGCCCACCTTGGGAGTGTACTGGTTTTGGGAAAATTGAAACCATCCGGGTTACCCCCCGCTGCCACCCCCCCAAATTACTTGGGAAAAAATTTTTAATGAAAACAAAAATAAAAAATTTAAAAAAAATATGAAAAGGAAACTTTTTTGGAAAACAAAATTTGGATAACGCTTTAATTATTTTCTAATTATAATAAATTTTTTTAATTCTTTACTGTCCCCTTTTTATGTATTTAAATTATACATTCACAAGTTATCTTAAATTTTAAGTCTTCCTTCCCTCCTAGCGAAAACCACCCGAAATCCCTAAAGTCCGTTATCCAAAATATAGTTTACCATCTTTTTGGTAACTTCGTACCCCCATGTTTTGGCTACGAACCTACCCCCCTTAAAGTACGCACATGTAATGGCTCAATCGTTATCCTAAAATAATGTATAAAGTAGTCTATCCCACTTTTCCCAAAGGGTTTTCCCCTCACTTATTTTTTTTTATTTCCCTTTTTTCTCCCCCTTGTCCTCACACGGCTGGCTGTGACATGTTGTGGTTGCCCCCCCTGCTAATTTGTGAGCGCTTGGGCCCCCGGTCCGCCCCGCAGCATCCTACCTTTGGGCCCTAAGTATGCCTTCATTATCTTGGTCAACAAAAAAAATCACCAGTAAATCAGTCTACATCTCTAGTTTAAAAAACATTTCACAAAAAACCTTTCCAAGGGGGAGAATATCACCTCCCCACAGGGGATTTAACTCAACGAACGTAGAGCTGCTTCTAAAATTATTCTAACCTAGAATCCCCGTTTTCCCCCTTTGTTTTGGGGGGGGTACGTTCTAAATTTCTACTTTTTAAAAATATAAGCCTAACCCGTGAAATTTAGGAAGAGGCGTGGAGAAAATTTTCCCCGTTGCTTTTTGATAACTTTTTGGGTTATTTCATCCCCTTCCCCCTTAAAATTTTAAATTTTTCGCGTTACAAAAGCTTCTTCCCCCAAAAAAAAAAAATTTCCTTTTTGCCCCAGTCCTTCACAACACCTACCCGGGGATTTTTAACTAAAAAAAAAAAAATTATCAAATCCATCCACAAAATTTCATATAAATTTTCTTAAGGGGTTTTTTTATCAAATCACAAAAAAATTTTTCTCATCCCCCACATTCCAATTTTTTCCCAAAAAATTTACAACAAAAAAGAGAAAGTATGTATTTTAACTTTCACTTCCCTCACCAAAACCGATTTAACCATTTTGGGGGAATTTCGTATTTAAGGGAATGGCCCTTTAACCCCTTTAAATGAGAAACCCTTTTCCTTTCTCTTTTTTTGGGCAAGGCCGGGAACCCTATAGAGTCCCCGGGCTGGACTCGCCCTCTAGTCTGTAATGGTTTTTTCTTTTAAACCCCCCTAAACCTGGGGGGTAGGTGCGTAGGGAGAAATCCCCGCCGGATTTACTCCATCCCTTTTAATACTTGGGATAAAGGGTCACCTCCTTTTCGAGGGAAACATACTCCGGGGTCCCATCACCCAAAGGCCAAAATCCGAGCCCAACACTCCTTGGTTTTAACGACAAACCACGGGGTTTTGTTTTTCAGTGCAATCTGTGTGCACCCTCTTAAAAGCCCAAAATTTTTAACCTTTACATTCTTTTTAGGGGACCTTCTCTCTCTCTCTTTTTTCTTCACTAGAAAAAGTGGTGAAAATTAAACTCTCTCTCACGGAGATTAACACTTCTGTCATTATAAAAAGGGCCCTATCTCTTCACTGGCCTCCTCTCTCAAGATGGGGTTAAATGTAAAAAATTTTCCCCCTCCATTTTCTACCACCTAAAAGCAAATTTTCTAAGGTTTGGCCCATTATACTGCCACGACCAAAACCCTAAAATTGTTTTCTTGTAGGGCGTCTAGTTCTCTGGTTTTTTTTAAGTGTGGAAAAAAGCCCCTCTCCACACTTCATCATTTCCCCCCCCCTTCCACACACATCAAAATTTCCCCTTCCACTCGGGATCGGGTTTCCCCACGGGATCCACACTACCTTTTTCGCATCCCATTTAAAACCCCCCCATAAACAAAACTGCATTTGGGGCTACCCACATCACTTTTATGTTCAACAGCCCGGGGCGGAAAGGGGTGCAGGTTTTTTATGTTGCAGAACCCCTTTTACTACCCCGCTTTGGGCTTTTCCAGGCCAAACACTAATGCTTTTTTCAGCGTCCTTTTGTTTTTCATGTGGGTAACCCCGGGCCCCTGTTAGTTAGTATCATCTACTTCCCCAGCCCCGGGGAACTATCCCCAGTCATAACGCACTCTTACACCTATATGTAAAAAAAATTTTACTCTGTACACAAACCCTAAATGTAAAAGTTGTGACCCCTAGGTAATGGCACTTTGAAAAAAAAAAAAAAATACTAAAAAAGGCGTTAGGGCCCGCAGTAGATACCCCGGGAAACCCTCGGGAAAGGATCCAAACCGCGTCACCAAAAAGAGTGATCCCCTTTGAACCCTCTCACCTTTTTTACCCTTTTTTTCCAACCCTTGGGGGTTTTACTCTACAGTCCTGGTTACTCCGCTGCCACCACCCCCCATTTAAATGGGGAAAAAAATTGAATAAAAAAAATAAAAGATTTAAAAAAATATGTAAAAGGGCTGGGTTTTTAAAAAGAATGATAACCGTTAAAATTTTCTAATTTTAAAAAATATTTTAAATCTTTACGGCTCCTTATGTAGTTATTAAAACATTCACAAGTTTTCCCTTTAAAATTTAAATCTTTTCCCTTTCCCCCCTACGATACCAAAAGCGGGAAAGCTCAAATCGTTATCCAATTTTTACTATCTCTGGTTTAAATTCAGTCGCACGTTTTCCCCCCTTTTTGAACGCCATGTAATGCTCCAAGTTTGTTAAACCTAACATAATGTATACGTAAATCCCATCCCCCTTCCCCAAATGTTTTTCCCCTCACTTAAATTTTTCTATTTCCTTCTTTTCTCCTTGTCCTCCCCCACGGCTGGCTGTGACATGTTGTGGTTGCCCCCTCGCTAATTTTTTAAACGCCCTTTGGGCCCCCCGGGCCGCCACACATCCTAAAACCCCCGGGGCCCTATTAAAGCACGTTTTTAGCTTGGTCAACAAAAAGAATCACCATAAATCTGTCTACATCTCTATTTTAAAAAACATTTCACAAAAATACCTTTTCCAAGGCGAGAATATCACCTCCCCACAAGGGCGAACTTTAAATAACGAAAGTAAGCTTCTTCTAAAAAATTTTCTAACCTAGAATCCCCTTCTCACCTCGTTTTTGCTAAAAGTGTTCCCCCCCCCCCCCAAATTTCTCTGGTTTTAAAAAAAAAGCCTAACCAGTGATTTTTGGGAAAGGGGGGCGTGGGGAAAATTTCCCCGTTAGCTTATTGATACTTTTGTGTTTTTTTTCCTCTCTTCCCCTATAATGTAATTTTTTTTCGCGTTACAAAAAGTCTGCCCGCTTACGTGTGTGTGGGGATTTTCGGGCCCGCCACTTACTGTTGTGTGTGTATATTTACAGCCTGCCGCTTCTGTGTGTTGGGTATTACAGCCCCGCCCCCTTTCTGTTTTTTGTGTTTATTACAGCCTGCCGCTTACTGTTTTGTGTTTTGTTTAAATTTCAGCCTTGGCCGCTTTACTGTGTTGTGTGTTTATTACAAACCTGCCGCTTACGTGTGGGGTGGGTATTACAGCCTGCCCCTTCTGTGTGTTTTGTGTATATTAAAGCCTGCCGCTTCTGTGTTGGGGGGTATTAAGCCTCCGCTTACTGTGGGGTTTTGTGTTTATTTTCAGCCTGCCGTTTCGTTGTGTTTTATTTCAGCCTGCCCCTTACTGTGTGTGTGTGTTTTTTTAACAGCCCGCCGTTTTCTGTGTGGGGTGTTTTTACGCCAGGCCCCCGAATGAAATAGGTGAAAGATACATGTTTCCCTATTCCTTTCATGTTGAAAGAGGCAACTGAAAGGAACGAAGGTGTAGGGTTGAATCCTTTGCGGCAGTAGTTATTCCCCTCACAACCTTTTATTGGGGTGACGCTCCTTGTTTGGGAGAAGGCCATTTCTATAAAAGACTGACCATAAAAAAGAAACTTCCATCAGCTTTACCTGTGAAAACAAAAAAGGCACGAGAATGATAAGATTACAGGATTAATGAGAGAAAAACAGGACTGGATCAAGGCAAACCCAAATGCGATACATATTATGCCCTGAGACTAAAGTGGCTTCTTTTCGAGTTTATATCAATATTAAAATGCATCTATGTAGATCCTGCTTAATTAATATTGGGAGAGCCTTCTGATTTGGGGAAAAAATGACGAAGTAACCGACGTAGGGTTTAAAACAAAGGGTCTGTTTGGTTGTTATAGCCTATAGTCAAACATGGAGATTTTACTTCGAGATAAGGCGAGACAAAACTTTCCTAGTCTGATACAAATGGGAATACTGTACATCAGTCACGACCTTATGGCTGAAGAAAAAAAAGATTGTTTTATAGTTGCTGCAGAGTGACAAAAAGAGGGGGGGAAGCGGCATGCATGACTACCACCCCCAAACAGTTGCTTCTTGCCTTGGCCACCGTGCACCCACACGCTCCTGTACCGGAGCTGCTGAACAATCATTACACAAACAAACACCAGAGCCCTGTCAGTGTTCACCTGTTCTAACCTGGCCATTGCAGTGCGCACCTCCTCCACGAAACTAAATTCTCCTTATTGAGGTAATGAAAACTTAAGATCTTCCTGTAAATATTACTTGAAAAAAGCTTCAATTAATTGTATAACATGATATGGACGTAGTACTTGTGTTTGTTAATTCTGTGTCTAGCGAGGCGTAAAGTTGGACATCTAGGGAGCGAGGGGAAACATGGTTACTATTTCGAGAATATTGATTACTATCCGCAAAGCCGCCCTCCGGGCGGACTTTTTGGCTAGCTCCTGCGGAGGGCTATTGGTGGGCCAAAGGCCCACCACCTGTGTTTGGTGGGCCAAAGGCCCACAAACACAGACTCTCCAGATAGCCCCTTCTAACTTTTCCTGAAATCATGGATGTAGAAATGTATGTATTAACGCCAACCCATTCACATCACCCCCAACCCATTCACTCACCATTACCCATCACCCCCACACCCAGTTCACTCACCCATTACCCATCACCCCCACCCATTCACTCACCCATTACCCATCACCACACAACCCATTCACTCACCCATTACCCATCACCCCCCATCTATTCCCTCACCCATCACCCATCACCCCTACCCATTCACTCACCCCATCACCCCCACCCATTACCCATCACCCCACCTATTCACTCACCCATTACCCATCACCCTACATCAAGGCTTCCTCAATTCTCGCGACCCACTTTTTTTTCACAATTATCGCTAATAGCTGCTAAAAAAAAAAAAAAAAATTATCGGATCATCTCATAAGTGGGCTTAAAACCTTCCCCTGGTCAACCTGGTTCCAAAAATGTGGTATAATGATGGGATTCCGCCACGGGGGGCGGAACCTATACCACACCACACACACACACACACAGACATACACACACACACACTTTCGCTTTTATTAATATATTAATATAAGATAGATGGTGTATCGTGTGTGTGTGTCGCGTCCACAGAATATTCGCGCCCCTAACAACACGCACTACAGGCAACGCACACCTCGCAGGCCCTAACGCACCTTCCTTTAGAATTGTGTCATATCAAAGCCGAGAGAGAGCCTTCTCCCTTAGCCTTGATTCATATCACGTACCACATATCGCTACAAAAATATCTTTAACATCTTAATTACAGCAGCCGTAAAATCCTCCCGAGCAGCGATGAACCGCGGGAGAGGCGGGGCGGCGCGCGGGCGGCGGACCCCGGGGGAGGAAAGGAGGGCCGCGGCGGTGCTGCTGCCGGGGGGGAAATGCTCGGAATGGTATTTAGCTATTATTTCACTTTATTCATTTACCGTGTATTTTAATGCTAGTACGTAATTTTCAAAATTTACACCTATATTTTGTTTTAACTCATGATTTGATTTCAAGTCGTTTATTTTGTTTTCTTTTACATAATGACAAGCACAACCCACCTTCATCTCTAGCTTATTTTATTAAGAAAATAACTTCACTAACTTGAAAGGCAAACCAGATAAAAATCAATAAACAGACTATCTACCTAGCGTTGTGTGTCTATCATGTCTTGAAATGTTTAATACCTATCAGCGTGCGGGGGGCGGCGGAGACAACAAGGCGCCGCTACATCCCCACAGACGGGGACGACTCGCTCCCCTAGGGCGGCAAAGTGTCCTTGGCGCGCCCAAACTCCCTGATTCGGGCTCTGCATTGCCCACGGGTAATGAGGGGCCCATAGACACCCTAAATTTTTAGGTTAACCTCATAATACCCCAGATAACAACGCGGGAACGACGTATATTCACTATGGCGCAGCTGGGGGGGGCATGAAGGCCCGTGCCCCCCCACTGGCCATGGGTGCCGCAGTCTTAAATGCTTAAAACCCACCCTGATCTGATCTTAGAAAATACCCCTTCCATGTGACTCAGAAATTTCCACCCCTTTCCTATGCCCCCCCCCCGGTGTCCCCCCATTTAAGACAAAACTATCATCCTTAAAAAAACCCACAAACTCGTAGCAAAAAAAATATAAAAGATATCCTACCCACAATCCTCTGTGACGCTTTAATGATTTCGAGCACTAACGAACCTATGTCCCTATCAATATAAACTTGAAACAAAATACTACAAAACTATACTACGCTATTACTAATTCATATTTACTAACATTTAAGACTTAGATAACTTTACAGGTCCAGAATTATTGGTCAAAGGTCAACATGCAGGTTAGGGCGTGGAAGGAAATAAAGGAAAGGTTTATTTGTTTCGAAGCAGTGTTGAGTTCCTTGAGTAATCCGGTATACGAGTGACAGTCGAGAGTTAACCGTCGAGGAGGCAGGACGCGTGTGCAGGCAGCCGGGAGGAGGCAGTGGATGATTTTTGACCAAACAAGGCTCTATTTTGTTGTTTTTCTTCATATTTCTGCAGCGTAAGTTAAATAGAGAACGAAAGGGAGGGAGTGGGAGAGAGAATGAGAGGAATGAGTGGGCGTTGGCAGATCTAAGGGGTGGCCACGGCTACGGCCAAGGGCGTAGCCAGGAAAAAAAATTGGGGGGGGCCACCTCCCAGTGATGGTTGAGGGGTGGGTGGCGAGCGAGCGGTCTTATCCGCTGGGGTCGGGGAGGCGCTGCAAGCCCCCCAGAGAATTTTTTGAAGATATGACTTAATTGGGGGCATATTGAGTCCTATGGGGGTCATTTATTGGTTCTTTGCATGATATTCAATATAGTAAAATTGATGAAATTATACCATACACTCCTAAAGTAGATGTGTTGAATTGTGGGGGGCCATGGCCCCATTGGCCCCCCCTCTGGCTACGCCCTTGGCTACGGCTACCCCTGAAATCTCATTGGCCACCACAGATCTGAGTCAGAGGTCTAATGAAAATTTAACCATTTCTTTTTAATGGCTATGCCATGGCCACCCCAGTAAAACATTTCTGGCGGCGCTACTGTTACTGGGAGAGGGAGGGAGCTAGGGAGGGAGAGGCCTCGAGAGCTTACTTGTGATTTGAGGTTTAGTCCTCCCTGCAAAGTAGCGGCTGTTGCCTAGTTAGTCGTTATCTTTGTAACGTCATATCAGTCAGCTATAGCCAGTGGCGTAGCTATACGGGGGAATCCGGAGCCCCCCAGGTGCCCCCCCACTGACCATGGCTGCCGTACTCTACTTGGACCTGTGACTGACGATATGCCATATAATACCCTTCTAAACTAGTGACATCAGAACGCCCCTGAGGTCCGCTTCTATAGTGCCCCCTATACACAGCTGTGCCACCCCAGGTGATCCCCCCCCCCCCCCACCATTGATAGATACCTACCTGCAGGGTTGAGTTCTGCTGTCATAACTGCTTCCCACATTCCCTCCTGCCATTTAACTAGGCCTCTTCTCAAATTTTTTTTTTGATATGTCTTTTATCTCCATCCTGTTCCATTCCTCTCCCACAGTTTCTCTCCTTTTCCATCTCTCTAGTTCCTTCTTCCAGGTGGAACTTGATCTATTTTCCTGGGGTATTTTTTTTTGCCCATGTGCCTTGTGTTATGTGCTGCCACTGTCCACGCCGTTAAGGCAGCATAAGTAAACCCCTGTGCCTTGTGAGTTATTGTGCTGCCACTGTTTCCCCGCCGTTAAGGCAGCATAAGTAACCCATGTGGGCCCTTTTGAGTTATTGTGCTGCCACTGTCCACGCCGTTAAGGCAGCATAAATAACCCATTTGCTTGTGGTTATTGTGCTGCCACTGCCACGCCGTTAAGGCAGCAAAAATAACCCATGTGCCTTGTGAGTTATTGTGCTGCCACTGTCCACGCCCCTTAAGGCAGCATAAGTAACCCATGTGCCTTTTAGTTATTGTGCTGCACTGGCCACGCCGTTAAGGCAGCATAAGTAACCCATGTGCCTTGTGATTATTGTGCTGCCACTGGCCACGCCGTTAAGACACCATAAGTAACCCCTGTGCCTTTGAGTTATGTGCTGCCACTGGCCACGCCGTCAAGACACCCTAAGTAACCATGTGCCTTGTGAGTTATTGTGCTGCCACTGGCCACGCCGTTAAGCACCATAAGTAACCCATGTGCCTTGTGAGTTATTGTGCTGCCACTGGCCACGCCGTTAAGACACCATAAGTAACCCATGTGCCTTGTGAGTTATTGTGCTGCCACTGGCCACGCCGTCAAGACACCATAAGTAACCCATGTGCCTTGTGAGTTATTGTGCTGCCACTGGCCACGCCGTCAAGACACCATAATAACCCATGTCCTTGTGAGTTATTGTGCTGCCACTGGCCACGCCGTTTAAGACACCATAAGTAACCCATGTGTCTTGTGAGTTATTGTGCTGCCACTGGCCACGCCGTTTTAAAACACCATAAGTAACCCATGTGCCTTGTGAGTTATTGTTGCTGCCACTGTCCACGCCGTCAAGACACCAAAAAGTAACCCATGTGCCCTTTTGAGTTATTGTGCTGCCACTGTCCACGCCGTTAAGACACCATAAATAACCCATGTGCCTTGTGAGTTATTGTGCTGCCACTGTCCACAGGCGTAGACACCATAAGTAACCCTGTGCCTTGTGAGTTATTGTGCTGCCACTGTCCCACGCCGTTAAGACACCATAAGTAACCATGTGCCTTGTGAGTTATTGTGCTGCCACTGTCCCCGCCGTTAAGACACCATAAATACCCATTTTGCCTTGGTGAGTTATTGTGCCCGCCACTGTCCACGGCCGTTAAGGGCACCATAAGTAACCCATGTGCCTTGTGAGTTATTGTGCTGCCACTGTCCACGCCGTTAAGGCAGCATAAGTAACCCGTGCCTTGTGAGTTTTTTGTGCTGCCACTGTCCACGCCGTTAAGCACCATAAGTAACCCATGTGTCTTGGAGTTTTTTGTGCTGCCACTGGCCACGCCGTCAAGCACCATAAGTAACCCATGGCCTTGTGAGTTATTGTGCTGCCACTGTCCACGGCGTTAAGACACCATAAGTAACCCATGTGTCCTTGTGAGTTTTGTGCTGCCACTGTCCACGCCGTTAAGACACCATAAGTAACCATGTGCCTTGTGAGTTATTGTGCTGCCACTGTCCACGCCGTTAAGACACCATAAGTAAAAAATTTGAAGTGCCCTTGTGAGTTATTGTGCTGCCACTGGCCACGCCGTTAAGACACCATAAGTTAACCCATGTGTCTTGTGAGTTATTGTGCTGCCACTGTCCACGCCGTTAAGACACATAAGTAACCCATGTGCCTTATTGTGCTGCACTGTCCACCCGTTAAGACACCAATAATAACCCCTGTGCCTTGTGAGTTTTTGTGCTGCCACTGTCCATGCCGTTAAGACACCATAAGTAACCCATGGTCTTGTGAGTTTATTGTGCTGCCCCCTGGCCAGCCGTCAAGACACCAAAGTAACCCATGTGTCTTGTGAGTTATTGTGCTGCCATGGCCACGCCGTCAAGACACCATAATTAAACCCCTGTGTCTTGGGAGTTATTGTGCTGCCACTGGCCACGCCGTCAAGACACCATAAGTAACCCATGTCTTGTGAGTTATTGTGCTCCACTGGGCACGCCGTAAAGACACCATAAGTAACCCATGTGTCTTGTGAGTTATTGTGCCTGCCACTGGCCACGCCTCAAGAAAACCATAATACCCTGGTCTTGTGAGTTTTGTGCTGCCACTGGCCACGCCGTTAAGACACCATAAGTAACCCATGTGTCTTGTGGTTATTGTGCTGCCACTGTCCAGCCGTCAAGACACCATAAGTAACCCATGTGTCTTGGAGTTATTTGTCTCCCCTGCCGAGGGGGTCAAAACACCATAAAGTAACCCATGTGTCCCTTTTGGTTATTTTCTGCCACTGGCCCCGCCCTCAAGACACCTAAGTAACCATGTGTCTGTGAGTTATTGTGCTGCCACTGGCCACGCCGTCAAGACACCATTAATAACCCAGTGTCTTGGATATTGTGCTGCACTGGCCACGCCGTCAAGACAACATAAGTAGCCCATGGACTTGTGAGTTATGTCTGCCACTGGCCCGCCGTCAAGACACCATAAGTTTAACCCAGGTCTTGTGAGTTATTGTGCGCCACTGGCACCGTCAAGACAAACCATAAGTAACCCATGTGTCTTTTGGGGTTTATTGTTTCTGACACTGCCACGGGCGTTAAGACACCATAAGTTAACCGATGTTCTTGTGAGTTATTGTGCTGCCACTGTCCACGCCCTCAAGACACCATAATAACCCATGTGTCTTGTGATTATGTGCTGCCACTGTCCACGGGCCCTCAAGACACCATAAGTAACCCATGTGTCTTGTGATTATTGTGCTGCACGGCCACGCCGTCAAAGACACCATAAGAAACCCATGTGTCTTGTGAGTTTTGTTGGGTGCCACTGGCCACGCCGTCAGACACCATAAGTAACCCATGTGGGCCCTTTGAGTTATTGTGCTGCACTGTTTCCCCCGTCAAAGGACCATAAGTAACCCAGTGTCTTGTGAGTTATTGTGCTGCCATGGTCCACCCCTTAAGACACCATAAGTAACCATGTGTCTTGTGAGTTTTTGTGCTGCACTGGCCACGCGTTAAGACACCATAAGAACCCATGTGTCTTGTGAGTTATTGTGCTGCCACTGGCCACGCCGTTAAGACACCATAAGTAACCCATGTGTCCCTTTTGAGTTTATTGTGCTGCATGTCAGCCGTTAAGACACATAAGTAACCCATGTTCTTGTAGTTATTGGGCTCCACTGGCCCCGCCGTTAAGGGGCACCATAAATAACCATGGTCTTGTGAGTTATTGTGCTGCACTGTCCACGCCTTAAAAACCATAAGTACCCCATGGGTCTTGTGAGTTTTGTGTGCCACTGGCCACGCCGTTAAAACACCATAAGGTAACATAATTTGAAGTGCCTTGTGAGTTATTGTGCTGCCACCCCGGAGCCCGTTTAAAACACCCTAAGTAACCCATGTGTCTTGTGAGTTATTGTTCTGCCACTGTCCACGCCGTTAAGACACCATAGTAACCCATGTTCTTGTGAGTTATTGTGCTGCCACTGGCCACGCCATTAAGAACCATAAGTAACCCATGTGTCTTGTGAGTTATTGTGCTGCCACTGTCCACGCCGTTAAGACACCATAAGTAACCCATGTGCCCTTGTGAGTTTTTGTGCTGCCACTGTCCACGCCGTAAGACACCATAAGTAACCCATGTGCCTTGTGAGTTATTGTGCTGCCACTGTCCACGCCGTCAAGACACCATAAGTACCCAGGGTGCCTTGAGTTATTGTGCTGCCACTGTCCACGCCGTTAAGACACCATAAGTAACCCAGTGTCTTGTGAGTTATGTGCTGCCACTGTCCACGCCGTCAAGACACCATAAGTAACCCATGTGCCTTGTGATTTATTGTGCTGCCACTTGGCCACGCCGTTAAGACACATAAGTAACCCATGTGTCTTGTGAGTTATTGTGCTGCCACTGGCCCCCGCCGTTAAGACACCATAAGTAACCCAGTGTCTTGTGAGTTATTGTGCTGCCACTGTCCACGCCGTTAAGACACCATAAGTAACCCATGTGCCTTGTGAGTTATTGTGCTGCCACTGCCCAAACGCCGTTAAGAACCATAAGTAACCCATGTGTCTTGTGAGTTATTGTGCTGCCACTGGCCACGCCGTTAAGACACCATAAGTAACCCATGTGTCTTGTGATTTATTGTGCTGCCACTGTCCACCGCCGTTAAGCACCATAATTTAACCCATGTGTCTTGTGGTTATTGTGCTGCCACTGGCCACGCCGTTAAGACACCATAAGAAACAATAATTGAAGGGGACTTTTCTTAACCCCTTCACGCCCAGACCTTTCCTTGGCTATAAAAAAATCATCTGTTGTCAGCCATGAATTACAAAAAGTAACTAAATAACCAAATTAACTAGTGGACAAGGATACTAAACAGGGCATAGCTATAAACATTGCTTATATTTACTTTAAAATTTGTCTAATGGTAGCCCAAATTACAATGGAAATTACGTTCTGGGTCCCCAAGGGGTTAAAAGGGAATTCCCACCACAAAACACACACACACACAGTACATACATGCCTAGCAGTGGTGGGTCTGTGTGTCATCTTTGGGTTCTCTCTGTACTCACGCCCACGTTGTGAGGAAATACAACTGTTTAAACAAGACTCTCATTGCACGAATTAGATCTTTATTGGCATAGATGAAAATAACTTTTTTTAAATATAAGTAAGACTTGTGATCTTTGGGTTTCCCCCCTGATGACTGCAGAGTATAGTTCTAGGCGAGCACCACCTTAACGTATCGCCAATATGACTAAATATAAAACTGTCTTGCATCAATAGCAAAGTAATATAGAAATCCTGTGATAAAAGTTCTATTACAGCAAGTTTTAAAAGATAATTATTTCCTGATGGCCTCAAGCAGGAGTCCACGGTTGGTTACTTTACCCTAACCTTCCCTCGGACCCTCGTGCATCAACACAAAGCCTCCACATCATAAATACTATATACATATACCGAATATAGACTTTTAGTGGAAAATAAATTTTTCCCCCAAAAAAATGTTGCTGTGTTGTGCGTCACAGTGAAAGCAAGGGCATAATAGTATCTGGAAGCATGTACAAAAAGGCCTTGGGTGTGTTTTGTATTGGTATTTCCCCGGACTTTCCCCGCAAGCATGGACCTCCCTAACAATTTTTTATTAACGCTAGATCCAGTTGCCTCACTAAACTCCCGGTCCTTTGGCCTTCCGGCAACGTCCTTGCCCCTTCTTGGGGGGCGTTTCTTCTCTGGGGGGCGGCGGCGATGGTGCGGTACGTCTCCAGCCCGGGGGGGGGGGGGGTTAGGCTTATATTCTACCATTTTTATTACCATTATTACTACCCCTCCGCACCTGGGGGGGGAAAGGGTCTGTTTTTACTTACTTTTATTCCATTATTATTACTATTTTTACTTTTCCTCCAGCACCTGGGGGTAATGAAAGGTCTTTTAAAGCTGGAAAAAAAAGTGTGGCTTGAAAATACGCAGCTTTTTGCTTAAGAAGGTTAGGGGATATCATGTAACAAAACCCCGCCAGGCATCCAGCTGGCTTTGCTCTTGTTGATATAAAGGAAATTTAAAAAAAGGAACTCGGCGAAGTCCCCCTCCTCCGACAGGGGGCACACAATTGCATCTCCCTGGTCCCCCCAAACACCCCTGGTCCCCCGGGCTGGGCACACACATTTCAGGGATCCCAAGAGGCCTCTACTACAAGGGGAACTAATAATCTACAAACAAATCAAATCAAATCTACTAGGCCTCCCTGCTGTCCCTTCCCACCTCCCCTTTGGGAGTGGGATCCCTAGTCGCTTTTTTTTGAGGTCGGGGCGCACCGGGGGTCCCCCCCCCCCCCCCCCCCAGGCTCAGCAGGGGGGTCACTGGTCACGTTGGGGCCCGGACACGGCCGCAGCTCGTCTGGCCCCGCGCAGCCCATCAGGTCTCGTCATCGTCGTCCTGGGGGGGAGGAAAATTTTTCATTAAAACTCTTTTAAATAACGCTTAGTTGGAAAAAAATTTGCCCCCCTCACCCCCCCCTTCCCGAAAACAGGGGATTGACTGAGGTTTGGGGTGTTGAGACTTTGGGGGGCAGAACTTAAGTAAGGCATTCCCCCAACACCCAACACCTCGCCTTTTCCTTCTTTTGGGAAAGGGGGTGAGGAAGGGGGGCCCTTTTTCCCAGCTTAATTTTCCAGCGAGTAAAACACCCAGAGAGTAAAGGGGCAGTACGGACGGTGTTTTTTTGGGCCGCAGTTTGATCTCCTGGGGGCACACCGCTGATGTGAAGTGGGGGGGGCTACCCAGGGCCCTCACCTCATTGCCATAGCCTAAACACTGACCCTCCCCTTTTCCCATCCCTACCATGACCCTCACCTCTTGCCATACCTACACACTGACCCTCCCCTCATTCCCGTAGTCTGTCTCCATGACCCCTTGCTCCTCAGCCTTCTTGACCTTTCCTCCAGGCTGGACGCGCTGCCGAGCCCCAGGGATTTGATCGGGCCCGGGGCCGAGTGTGCCCCAGGCCGTCACACCTTGACACAGGGAAAAGGGAAATTTTAGTACAGGGCCGCCATCATCATCCCCCACCCTTTTACCCAAACAAAAAACCCAAATTATTCCAACTAAAAAAAAAATTTACAGCCAATAAAGGAACAGGTTATTGCACGGCCTAAACACCACCCAACGAAAGTCTTCTTATTCACTTCCTACCTCTTTCCCACTACCACACAATTCCATCTCACCTTTTTCTCTATGCTGAGAAACCGCACGTCTCCTCCCCCAGGCCGGGAAAAGGCGCTGGGGCAGGGGTCCCAGCGGCGCCACGTCATCGCTGACCTGCACCCCACAACCACTTTACAGCCCAACACCCCATGACCACACCCAAAACTTTAAACCCCTACTAACAACACTTTGAGCCCCCTGAAAAACAACCTGGCCCCTGAAAAAACAACACTTTGACCCCTGAAAAACAACCTGAGCCCCTGAAAAAACAAAACTTTTGGCCCTGAAAAACAACACTGAGCCCCCGAACAAAAACACTGACCCTGAACCAAAACTGACCCCCGAAAAACAACACTGACCCCTGAACAACAACCTGAGCCCCCCGAAAAACAAAAACCCGAGCCCCTGAACAACAAAACTGAGCCCCCGAAAAACAACCTGACCCTGAACAACAAAACTTTGAGCCCCCCCGAAAAACACACTGAGGGCCCCCGAAAAACAACACTGGCCCCCGAACAACAACACTGAGCCCCCGAACAAAACACTGAGCCCCCGAAAAAAAACTTTGAGCCCTGAACAACAACACTGAGCCCCCAAAAACAAAATTTGAGCCCTGAACAACAACACTGAGCCCCCAACAACAACACTTTGAGCCCTGAACAACAAAACCCGAGCCCCTGAACAACAACACTGAGCCCAACAAAACACTGAGCCCCTGAACAACAACACTGGCCCCTGAACAACAACACTGACCCCTGAACAAAAACACTGAGCCCCTGAACAACAACACTTTGAGCCCCTAACACAACACTGAGCCCCTGAACAACAACACTGACCCCCGAACAACAAAACTTTGAGCCCCCGAACAACAAATGGGGGCCCCCCAAAAAACACACTTTGAGCCCCCGACAACAACACTGACCCCTGAACAACAACTGACCCCTGAAAACAACACTGGCCCCTGAACAAAAACACTGAGCCCCTGAACAACAACCTGACCCCCCCAACAACAAACTTTTTAGCCCCTGAAAAACACACTGAGCCCCTGAACAAAAACCTGGCCCCTGAAAACAACACTTTTAGCCCCCAACAACAAAACTGGCCCCTGAACAACAAAACTGAGCCCCTGAAAAACAACACTGAGCCCCCGAACAACAACACTGAGCCCTGAACAACACCTTTTACCCCCGAACAACAACACGAGCCCTGAACAACAACACTTTACCCCTGAAAAAACAACACTGACCCCCGAACAACAAACCCGGCCCCCCGAACAACAACACTGACCCCCGACAACAACACTGGCCCCGAAAAACACATGACCCCAACAAAAAACACTTTTAGCCCCCCAACAAAAACCCCTTTGGCCCCCCAAAAAAACACTGGCCCTGAACAACAACCTTGAGCCCGAACAACAAAACTGAGCCCCTGAACAACAACCTGGCCCCTGAACAACAAAAACTGAGCCCCTGAACAAAAACACTGACCCCTGAAAAACAACACTGGGCCCCCGAAAAACAAAAACTGAGCCCCTGAAAAACAAAACCCCTGAGCCCCCGAACAACAACACTGAGCCCCCGAACAAAAAACACTTTTAGGGCCCCTGAAAAAACAACACTGAGCCCTGAACAACAACATGAGTGAACAACAACCCCTGACCCCAACAACAACACTTTGGCCCCCCAACAACAACACTTTTAGCCCCTGAAAACAAAAATGGGCCCCCGAAAAACAAAATCCCCCGAACAACAAAAACTTTGAGCCCCTAACAACAACATGACCCCTGAACAACAACCGAGCCCCTGAACAACAAAAATGGCCCCCGAACAACAACACGAGCCCCCAACAAAAAACACTTTGAGGGCCCCCTAACAACAACACTTTGAGCCCCTGAAACAACAAAACTTTGAGCCCCCGAAAAACAACCTGGCCCCCGAAAAACAACACTTTGAGCCCCTGAAAAACAACACTGAGCCCCTGAACAACAAAACTTTTAGCCCCTGAACAACAAAACTGAGCCCCTGAAAAAACAACACTTTGAGCCCCTGACAACAACTGAGCCCCTGAACAACAACCCTTTGAGCCCCGAAAAACAACACTGAGCCCCTGAACAACAACACTGAGCCCCGAAAAAAAAACAACACTGAGCCCCTGAAAAACAACACTTGGCCCCCGAAAAAACAACACTGACCCGAACCAACCTGAGCCCCTGAACAACAACACTGACCCCAACAACAACACTGACCCCTGAACAACAACCCCTTTAAGCCCCTGAACAACAAACACTTTGAGCCCCTGAACAACAAAACTGACCCCCGAACACAACACTTTGAGCCCCTGAAAAACAACACTGAGCCCTGAACAACACATGAGCCCCCCGAACAACAAAACTGAGCCCCCGAACAAAAAACACTGAGCCCCCGAACAACAAACTGACCCCCGAACAAAACACTGACCCCCGAAAACAACACGGCCCCTGAACAAAAAACACTGAGCCCCCAAAAACAACACTTTGACCCCTGAAAAAACAACACTGGACCCCCGAACAAAAACACTTTTAGCCCTAACAACAAAACTTTGAGCCCCCGAAAAAAACACTTTTAGCCCCTGAACAACAACACTTTGACCCCCAACAAAAAACACTTTAGCCCCTGAAAAAACAAAACTTTGAGCCCATAACTAAAAGCTCAAACACAACCTTTACAGCCAACTCACACCCTTTAAAAAAAAAAACCCGTAGCCTAAGGCCTATAGGCTCCAACGTAATTATAATATATATAATTTTTTTTTTTTTTTTTTTTAAAATGGAACAACAAAAAAAATATTATGATCCAAAAATTTTTGATCCATTTCAATCCACTTTCATTTAAATTTGAAATCCCTTATAAAATGCTAAGAAAATTTTACAAAATATTGATGTAATGAAATTTCAAGATTTTTTTGCCACCCAAATGTTTGGGAGGAGCATTAGTAAAATGTGAAAAAAATAAAAAAACAAAATATCATGGAAAAAAGGACTGAGAAAAAAAGACACGGTGACTACCCCGTTCATGTCCACTTCCTTTAGTAGTTTGTCAGACAATCAAGTTCCCCGACTCCCCCTGATGCCCTTCTTCTTTCCCTCCGCCAGCTTCAGCCCCTTTCCCTTTTGCTCTCCTAGATATAAAATACATTGGAAATCTGGGTGGAGACTAATAATTTTCTTGTATATAGGGAGTCCCAGAAAGAGGCATACATTTCCATTTGGCACCGAATTTATTTGGGGGGACAAAAATATTTTTTTTGTGAGTTTTGATGTGCTTTGAAAATTTAAAGCTAACCGTTTCTGCTCATCTTTCTGCTCATCCTAGACATAGAAATCCTTAGGAAGGGTCTGGGGGAGACAAAAAAGTTTCTTTGTATACATAATGACTTAGAAAAATATTCACAGTTGCTTCAGAAAACATACGCGAAGAAAGGAAAAATTAGAAAGTACAGTGGTTTAAGAAGGGGTCTCATGGCACAACTTACGGGTGGTACACTTTGTATATCGACAGTAAAACCCTCGTATTCGGGCCCTCATTATTCGGACTTTGACATTTTTCGGGCCTTCTGTTCTTTTTTTTTTTTTTTTTTTTTTCCAGGGGTCGAAATTTCCCACTATGAGTATACACCCTAATTTTTTTTTTTCCCCCATTTATAATCCCCCCATTATTCGGACCCCCCTTGGCCCAATAGTCCGAATAGAGAGGTTTTACTGTACTAAAAAAATCCTTCCCATCACCCTGCAGCGCGAGGGGGGGGGGGGCTACCTCGGTCCTCCTGGGCCCGCGCAGGGTGTAGTGGCGGCCCACGGCGGGTCTTGTAGTAGTCGCTGTCGTGTTGGGGGCGTTGATCAGGGCTTCCAGCAGCCCGCAACACACTTAGGGAAACAAACCCTCATAGCATAGCATCATAGGGTATAGGTGTTTTTCCCTTTATGAAATATAACAGAGGTGAAGCTTAGGG
>JACEEZ010021125.1:0-11244 GCA_016584305.1 Chionoecetes opilio | reverse complement strand
AACCCCTTTAGGGGCCAATTTTTTAAAAAAGGATTTTTTTACTTTAATTTTTTGGAAAACAGCTATATATCCCGATAAATAGCTAATATTATGAAAAAAAAACTACAATTTTTGGGGTTTTTAGCAATATGTAAGTAAAAATACTTGTATATATACAATAACGCTACAGTTTCAAGAAACTATGAAAAAAAGCTTGGGAAAAATTATATCACAATAAATTTCTCCTACTCTTCTATTTATTACTTAATGTAATGTAAGCTTTATAGGGGCAAAATTTTTCTAAAAAAAAGGATTGTATATTCAATTTTTAGGAAAACAGCTTATATACCCTTAATAGTAATATCATTGAAAAAAATACATTTTTTAGGTTTATAGCAATATGATCAGTAAAACTACCTGTAATTATACAATAACGCTAATTTACAAGAAACCATGAAAAACGCATGCAATATACCGTTAATCACAATAAATAACCTCTTCCTTTATTTAAAAACTTAATGTAATGTAAAACTACTTATAATGCAAATTTTTCAAAAAAAGGATTTATACCTCAAATTTGTAGAAAAACAGCTATATACACTGATAACTAGCTAAAATCATGAAAAAACACATTTTATGGGTTTATAGCAATATGTAAGTAAAATTACTTGAATATACAATAACGCTACAGTTTACAAAAAAAATGAAAAACGCTTGCAATATACCGTTTTTTATCCAAAAATAACCTCTTTCTCTTTATTTAATAGCTTAATGTAATGTAAGCTACTTTTAGGTCAAAAAATTTTAAAAAGATTTTTTTACTTCAATTTGTAGGAAAACAGCTATATATCATGATAATAGCTAAAATCATTAAAAAACTACATTTTATGGCTTTTTAGCAATTAATAAGTAAACTACTTGTAATAAAAAATAAAAAGCTACAGTTTAGAAGAAACTATGAAAAAAAGCTTTTCAATATACCGTTATTCACAATAAAAAACCTCTTACTCTTCTATTTAATAGCTTAATGTAAAGTTTAAACTATTAATGTGCAAAATTTTAAAAAAAGGTTGTATACTTCAATTTGTAGGAAAACAGCTAATACACCGAAAAAAGCTAATATCATTTAAAACGCTACATTTTATAGGGTTTTTAGCAATCTGATTTAAGTAAACTACTTGATATATACAATACCCCACAGTTTTTAAAAAAACTATAAAAAAGTTGCTATATACGTTATACCACAATAAATAACCCCTTACTCTTCATTTAATAGCTTAATGTAAGTAGCTCTTTAGCTGCAAATTATTCTAAAAAAAAAGGGTTTTTTTACTTCAATTAGTAGGAAACACTAATACATGAAAACTAGCTAAAAACATTGAAAACACTACATTTTTTGGTTTATAGCAATTAATAAGTAAAAAATACTTGTATAAATCAAAACGCTCAGTTTACAAGAAAATATGAAAAAAAGCTTGCAATAACCGTTATATCACAATAAAAAACCTCTTACCTTCTATTTTAAAAGTTAATTTAAAGTAAACTACTTTTAAAGGTGCAATTAACTAAAAAAAGGGATTTTTTACTTCAATTGTAGGAAAAACCCCTATATATCACCGAAAAAGCTAATATTATTGCAAACCACTTTTGGGTTTATAGCAATTGATAAGTAAAACTACTTGTATATATACAATAACGCACAGTTTACAAGAAAAATATGAAAAAAAGCTGGGAATATATATTTTATCACAATAAATTTCCTCTTCTCTTTTATTTTTTACTTAATGTAAGTAAGCACTTTAGGTGCAATTTTTCTAAAAAAAAGGGTTTTATACTTTTAAATTTTTAGGAAAACAGCTATAATCAACGATAAATAGCTAATATCATTTTAAAAAAACTCATTTTTTTGGGTTTATGCAATATGATAAGAAAACTCTTGTATATTTTACATTAACGCTACGTTTCAAAAAAACTATGAAAAAACGCTTTCAATATACCGTTTATCACAATAAATAACCTCCTACTCTTCATTTATTAGCTTAATTTTTTGGAAGCTATTTATATGGCAAATTTTTTAAAAGAGGGTTTATACTTCAATTTTTAAAAAACAGCTATTATCCCCCCCGAAAAATAGCTAATACTTGAAAACACTACTTTTTTGGGTTTTTAGCAATATGAAAGTAAACTACTTGTATATATACAATAACGTACAGTTTAAAAAAAAAAACTATGAAAAAACTTGCAATATACCGTTATACACAATAACTAACCTCTTACTCTTGGATTTAAAAGCTTTAAAGTAAGTAAGCTATTATGGTGCCAATTTTTTTAAAAAGAGGATTTTTTACTTCAATTTTTTGGACAACAGCTATATTTCACCGATAAATAGCTAATATTATTGAAAACACTACATTTTATGGGTTTTATAGCAATATGATAAGTAAAACTACTTGTATAATATACAATAACGCTACAGTTTACAAGAAACTATGAAAAAACGCTTGCAATATACCGTTATATCACAATAAATAACCTCCTACTCTTCTATTTATTAGCTTAATGTAATGTAAGCTACATATAGGTGCCAATTATTCTAAAATGAGGATTTTTATACTTCAATTTGTTGGAAAACAGCTATATATCACCGATAAATAGTATATCATTGAAAACACTACATTTTTATGGTTATAGCAATATGATAATAAAACTACTTGTATATATACAATAACGCTACAGTTTACAAGAAACTATGAAAAAAAGCTTGCAATATACCGTTATAATCACAATAAATAACCTCTTACTCTCTATTAAAGCTTAATGTAATGTAAGCTTTCTTATAGGTGCAAATTATTCTAAAAAGAGAATTTAACTTCAATTTGAGGAAAACAGCTTAAAATACCGATAAATAGCTAATAATCATTGAAAAATACATTTTATGGTTTATAGCAATATAAAAAGTAAAACTACTTGTATATATACAATAACGCTACAGTTTACAAGAAACTATGAAAAAAGCTGCAATATACCGTTATATTCACAATAAAAACCTCCTACCTTCTATTTAATAGCTTAATGTAAATTAAACTACCCTTTTAGCTGCAAAATTTTCTAAAAAAAGATTTTATACTTAATTTGTAGAAAACACTATATATCACTGAAAAATCGCTAAAATCATTGAAAACGCTAATTTTTGGGTTTTACCAAAATGATAAGTAAAACTACTTGTATAAATTTCAGTAACGCTACAGTTTAAAGAAACTATGAAACACGCTTTCAATATACCCTTATATCACAATAAATAACCTCTTACTCTTCCCATTTAATAGCTTAATGTAATGTAAGCTACTTAAGGTGCAATTATTCTTAAAAAGAGGATTTCTACTCAATTGTAGGAAAACGCTTATATCACCGATAAATAGCTATATCATTGAAAACACTACATTTTGGGTTATACCCAAAATAAAAAGTAAAACTACTTGTATATATACCCAATAACGCTTTCAGTTTTACAAGAAACTATGAAAACGCTTGCAATATAACGTTATATCACAATAAATAACCTCTTACTCTTCATTTAATAGCTTAATGTAATGTAAGCTACTTATAGGTGCAAATTATTCTAAAGAAGGGTTGTATCTTCAATTTGTAGGAAACAGCTATTATCACCGATAATAGCTAAAATCATTGAAAACACTACAAATTTTTTAGGTTTGTAGCAATATGATCAGTAAACTACTTTTTATTATTACAATAACGCTACAGTTTCCCAAAAAACTATGAAAAACGCTGGCAAAATACCGTTATATCACAATAAATAAACCTCTTACTCTTCCTTAATAGCTTAATGTAATGTAACTACTTATAGGTGCAAATTACTCTAAAAAGGATTTTATACTTCAATTTGTAGGGAAAAAAGTATATTTCACCGTAAATAGTAATATTATTAAAACACTACATTTTAAGGGTTATAAACATATGATAAGTAAAACTACTTGTATATATCAATAACGGCTACAGTTTACCAAAACTATGAAAAACGCTTGCATTACCGTTATATCACAAAATAAACCCCCTACTCTTCTATTTATTAGCTTTTTTGTAATTTAATGTAAGCATTTATAGGTTGCAAAATTATTGTAAAAAAGAGGATTTTATCCTTCAATATTAGGAAAAAACAGCTATATATCACGATAAATAGCTAATATCAAATTTAAAACACTACATTTTTGGTTTATATGGGAATATGATAAATAAAACTATTGTTATATGCAATAACGGGACAGTTTTAAAGAAACTATGAAAACGCTTGCAATATACCGTTTTTTTAACACAATAAATAACTCCCTTTAAATTTTTTTAAAAGCTTTAAAAGTAATGTAAGCTACTTATAGGGCAAATTATTCTAAAAAGGATTTATACTTATTTGTAGAAAACAGCTATATATCAAACCCATAAAAAGCTAATATCATTTAAAACACTACAAATTTATGGGTTTATAGCAAATGTAAATAAAAACTTGTATATATACATAACGTCTACAGTTTGAGAAACTATGAAAACGCTTGCAATATAAACCGTTTATCAAATAAATAACCTCCCAACTTTATATTTAATAGTTAAGTGAATGTAAGCTAATATAGGTGCCATTATTCTAAATGAGGATTTATACTTCAATTTGTTGGAAAACAGCTAATACACCGATAAATAGCTAATATCATTGAAAACACTAATTTTATGGTTTATAGCAAATGAAAAAAATCCTACTTGTAATATACAATAACGCTTTCGTTTACAAGAACTATGAAAAACGCTTGCATATACCGTTATATCACAATAAATACCTCTTACCTCTTGTATTTATTAGCTTATTTTAATGTAAGCAATTATAGGTGCAATTATTCTAAAAAAGGATTTTATACTTCAACTTTAGGAAAACAGCTATATATCATGATAACTACTAAATCATTGAAAACACTACTTTTATGGCTTTATAGCAAATAATAGTAAAACTACTTGTTATATATACAATAACGCTACAGTTTAGAAAAACTATTGAAACGCTTGCAATATACCGTTTATCACAATAAATAAACCCCTTACTCTTATTTAATAGCTTAATGTATGTAAGCTATATAAGATCAATTAATTCTAAAAAGAAGATTTATACTTCAAATTTGGGAGAAAACAGCTATTTTATCACCGATAAAAGCTAATATAATTGAAACATACATATTATTGGTTTATAGCAATATGATAATAACACTACTTGTATTATACAAATAACGACAGTTTACAAGAAACAATGAAAACGCTTGCATATACCGTTATATCACAAATAAAAACCTTTTACTTTTCTATTAATAGCTTAAAAGTAATGTAAGCTACTTATATTTGCAAATATTCTAAAAAAGGATTTTATACTTCAATTTGTAGGAAAACAGCTATATATCACTGATAACTAGCTAAATCATTGGGAAAAATCTACATTTTGGGGTTTTTAGCAATATGATAAATAAAACTACTTGTATATATACAATAACGCTACAGTTTACAAGAAACTATGAAAAACCCCTTGCAAAAATACCGTTTTATCCCAAAAAATAACCTCTTACTCTTCTATTTAATGCTTAATGAATGTAAGCTAATTAATGGTTTCAAATTATTCTAAAAAAAAAAATTATCTTCAATTTGTAGGAAAACACTATATATCATGGGTAACTAGCTAAAACTATGAAAAAACTACATTTTATGGCTTTATAGCATATAATAAGTAAAACCTTGTATATATACCCAAAAACGCCCACAGTTTAGAAAAACTATGAAAAAAAGCTTGCCATATACCGTTTATCAAATAAATACCTCTTACTCTTCTATTTTATAGCTTAATGTAATGTAAGCTACTTATAGGTTGCAAAATTTTTCTAAAAAAAAAAGGGTTGTTACTTCAATTTGTAGGAAAACAGCTATATATCACTGATAAATAGCTAATATCATGAAAACACTACATTTTATAAGTTTATACAATCTATAAGTAAAACTACTTGTATATAATACAATAACCGCTACACTTTAGAAGAAACTTTTGAAAAACGCTTGTATATACGTTATATCACAATAATACCCCTTACTCTTCTATTTAATAGCTTTAAAGTAATGTAAGCTACTTATAGATGCAAATTATTCTAAAAAAAAGGGTTTTATACTTCAATTTGTAGGAAAACAGCTATATTCCCTGATAACTAGCTTTAAAAACATTGAAAAAAACTACATTTTAAAGGGTTTATAGCAATATAATAAGTAAACTACTTGTATAAATACAATTTTTCGCTACAGTTTACAAAAAACTATTTGAAAACGCTTGATATACCGTTATTTACAATAAAAAAACCTCTACTCTTCTATTTAAAAGCTTAATGTAATGTAAGTTACTTTATTAGGTGCAATATCTAAAAAGAGGATTTTTACTTCAATTTGGTGAAAACACTATAATATCACCATAATAGCTAATATCATTGAAAACAACTTTTATGGGTTTATAGCAATATAATCAAGTAAAACTACTTGTATATATATACATAAAAGCTACAGTTTACAAGAAACTATGAAAAACGCCCTTTCAATATAGTTATATCAAATAAATAACCTCTTACTCTTCGATTTAATAGCTTAATGTAATGTAAGCTACTTATAGGTGCAAATTATTCTAAAAGAAGGATTGTATACTTCAATTTGTAGGAAAAACAGCTTTTATATCACCGATAAATAGCTAAATCATTGAAAACACTACTTTTATAGGTTTATAGCATTATGATCAGTAAAACTACTTGTATAAAATTTCAATAACGTTACATTTATAAGAAACTATGAAAAAAAGCTTGCAATATACCGTTATAATCACAATAAATAAACCCCTTACCTTCTATTTAATAGCTTATGTAATGTAAGCTACTTATAGTGCAATTATTCTAAAAAGAGGATTTTATACTTCAATTTGTAGGAAACCGCTATATATCAAACCCATAAATGCTAATATATTGAAAACACTACATTTTATGGGTTTTAGCAATATAATAAGTAAAAAAAACTACTTGTATATATACAATAATGCTACTTTACAGAAACTATGAAAACGCTTGCAATAAACCGTTATATTTACAATAATAAACCCCTTATCTTCTATTTAATACTTAATTTAATTATGCTCTTATAGGTGCAATTATTCTAAAAAAAGGATTTTATACTTCAATTTTTTAGGAAAAAAACCCCTATATATCCGATAAATAGCTAATATCATTGAAAACACTACATTTTATGGTTTATAGCAATATTATAAGTAAAACTATTGTAATATACATAACGCTACATTTTACAAGAAACTATGAAAAAACGCTTGCAAATACCGTTATATAACAAAAAATAACCTCTTACTCTTTATTATTTAATAGCTTAATGTAATGTAAGCTACTTATAGGTGCAAACTACTCTAAAAAAAGGATTTTATACTTCAATTTGTAGGAAAACAGCTAATATCACCCATAAATAGCTAATTCATTGAAAACACAACATTTTATGGGTTTATAGCAATATATAAGTAAAACTACTTGTATAATACAATAACCTACTTTACAAGAAATTATGGGAAAAACGCTTGCAATATATCGTTATCACAATAAAAACCTCTTACTCTTCATTTAATAGCTTTTAAAGTAATGTAAGCTACTTATAAAGGGGCAAATTATTCTAAAAAAGGATTGTATACATCAAATTGTAAAACAGCTATATATCACCGGTAAATACTAATATCATTGAAAACACTACATTATAGGTTTATAGCAATCTGTAAGTAAAACTACTTGTATATTTAATACCGCTACAGTTTGAAGAAAATATGAAAAACGCTTGTATATTTCCGTTATTCACAATAAATAACCCCTTACTCTCTATTTAATAGCTTAATGTAATTAAGTACTTATACTGCAAATTTTTCAAAAAAGGATTTTATACTTCAATTTGTAGGAAAAGCTATATTACTGATAACTAGCTAAAATCATTGAAACATACATTTTAAAGGGTTTATAGCAATATAATAAGTAAAACTACTTGTATTAAAACAATAACGCTACAAATTTCAAGAAACTATTTAAAAACGCATGGAATATACCTTATTCACAATAAATTTTCTTCTCTTCTATTTATTAGTTAATGTAATGTAAACTACTTATAGTGCAAATTATTCTTTAAAAAAGATTTTTATAAATTCAATTTGTAGGAAAACACTATTATCAACGATAAATAGTAAAAATCATTTAAAACACCCCTTTCATGGGTTTATAGCAATATAATAATAAAACTACTTTGTATAAATACAATAACGCTAAAAGTTTACAAAAACTATGAAAAACGCTTGCAATATACCTTATATCAAAATAAATAACCTCGTACTCTCTATTTAATAGCTTAATGTAATGTAAGCTACTTATAGCTTTTCAAATTATTAAAAAAAAAGGATTTTATACTTCAATTTGTAGGAAAAAAGCTATATATCACTGATAACTCGCTAAAATCATGAAACGCTACATTTTATGGTTTATAGCATATGATAAGTAAAACTACTTGTATATATACAATAACGCTACAGTTTACAGAACTATGAAAAACGCTTTCAAAATACCGTTAAATACAATAAATACCTATTACCTTTTTATTTATTAGCTTAATGTAATGTAACTATTTTTTGGTGCAAATTATTTAAAAAGAGGATTTATACTTCAATCTGTAGGATAACAGCTATATATCACCGAAAATAGCTAATATCATTGAAAACACTACATTTTATGTGTTTATGCAATATGATCAGTAAAACTACTTGTATTATACAATAAAGCTACAGTTGACCCAAAAAACTATGAAAACGCTTGCAATATACCAGTTATACAATAAATAACCTCTTACTCTTCTTTTAATAGCTTACTGTAAGTAAGCTACTTATAGGTGCAAATATTATCAAAAATGATTTATACTTCAAATTTTTAGGAAAACAGCTATATATGATGATACCCGCTAAAATCATTGAAAACGCTACATTTTATGGTTTATAGCAATATGATAAGTAAAACTATTGTATAAAAACATAACGCTACGTTTAAAAAGAAACTATAAAAAAAGCTTGCAATATACCCTTAATATACAATAAATAACCTCCTACTCTTCTATTTAATAGTTAATTAATGTAAGCTACTTATATGTGCAAATTATTCTAAAAAAAGGTTGTATACCCAATTTGTAGGAAAACAGCTATATTACCATAAAATAGCTAAAATCATTGAAAAAACGCTACATTTTTAGGTTATAGCAATCTGATAAGTAAAACTACTTGTATTAACGTTTAAAAAGAAACTTTTGAAAAACGCTTGCTATATACCGTTTATATCACATAAATAACCCTTACTCTTTATTTAATAGCTTAATGAATTAAGCTACCCTTTTAGCTGCAATTATTCTAAAAAAAGGATTTTATACTTCAATTGTATGAAAACGCTATATATCACTGATAACTAGCTAAAATCATTGAAAAAACTACATTTTATGGGTTATACAATATAATAAATAAAACTACTTGTATAAATACCCTAACCTACGTTTACAAAGAAATTAAAAACGCTTGCAATATACCGTTTTATCACAATAAAAAACCTCTTACTCCCTTTGATTAATAGCTTAAATTTTAAAGTAACTACTTATAGGTGCAATTACACTAAAAAGAATTTTTTTATACTTCATTTGTAGGAAACCGTATATATCACCGATAATGCAATATTATGAAAACACACATTTTAATGGGTTATAGCAATATAAGTAAAAACTACTTGTTTTATATACAATAAAGCTACAGTTTACAAGAAACTATAAAAACGCTGGGAATAGACATTTTTCACAATAATTTCCTTTCTCTTCTATTTAATTAAACTTAATGTAAATTTAAACTACTTATTAGTGTGCAAATTATTAAAAAAGGATTGTATCTTAAATTTGTAGGAAAACAGCTATCTATCAAAGATAAATAACTAATATCATTGAAAACACTACATTTTATGGGTTATAGCAATATGATAAGTAAAACTACTTGTATATATACATAACGCTACAGTTTTAAAAAAACTAGAAAAACGCTTTCAATATACCTTTTTAATCACAATAATAACCTCTTACTCTTCTATTTATTAGCTTAATTATGGAACTATTTATATGTGCAAATTATTCTAAAAAGAGGATTTCATACTTCAATTTGTAGGAAAACAGCTATATATCACCGATAAATAGCTAATAATCATTGAAAACCTTTAAATTTTTTGGTGTATAGCAATATGATAAGTAAACTACTTGTATATTACTTAACGTACAGTTTTCAAAACTATGAAAAACGCTTGCAATATACGTTTTTTTACACAATAAATACCTCTTACTCTTCTATTTTAATGCTTAATGTAATGTAAGCTACTTATAGGTGCAAATTATTCTAAAAAGAGGATTTTACTTCCTTTGAGGAAAAACAGTATATATCACCGATAAAAAGCTAATATATTGAAAACCCCTACATTTTTTGGGGTTTTTAGCAAAAAGATAAATAAACACTTGTAATTCAATAACCTACAGTTTTTCAAGAAATATGAAAACGCTTGCAAAATACCGTTTTTATCACAATAACTAACCTCTTACTCTTATATTTAAACTTAAGAATGTAAACTACATATAGGGGCCAATTATTCAAAATGAGGATTTTATACTTTAATTTGTTTGGAAAAAAAGCTATATATCACCGATAAATAGCAATATCATTGAAAAACACTACTTTTATGGGGTTTATAGCAATATGATAATAAACTACTTGTATAATACAATAACCTACGTTTACAAAACTTGAAAAAACTTGCCATTACCCTTATAAACCAATAAATAACCTCTTACTCTTCTATTTAAAGCTTAAGTAAGTAAGCACTTATAGGTGCAAATTATTCTAAAAAGAGGATTTTTTACTTCAAATTTTTAAAAACAGCATATATCACCGATAAATAGCTTATATCATTTAAAACACTACATTTTTTGGGTTTTTTAGAATTAATAAGTAAAACTACTTTATAATCAATAACGCTACGTTTACAAAAAACTATGAAAAACGCTTTCAATATACCGTTTTATCACAAAAAATTAACCCCCTCCTTCTATTTAATAGCTTAAAAGTAAAGTAAGCTACTATAGCTCAAATTA
>JACEEZ010021124.1:77751-81520 GCA_016584305.1 Chionoecetes opilio | reverse complement strand
GGGTTTCCCCCTTCCCTCATGCCCCCGGGTTTTACTGATTATTCAGGGGGTTATGTCCCCCCTTGAGAAAGGTGATGGGGGGGGGGGGGTGTGTGAGGTCCCGCAAAACCCCAAAATGGGTAAAAGACTCAAAATCGGGGGGTAAAACTCGGATAAAAGTCGATTCGGGTGGAACCACACACACCAACCACACACAAAAACCCCACACAACACCCCCACCCCACACCACCAACAACACACACCCCCAAACCCACACACAACACCCACCCACAAAAAAACCCAACACAAAACCACACTAACGCCCCACGCACAAATAAATATAAAAATCTAATACAAAATTGTCTTTTCTTATAATGTATTAGGGAAATTTCTTTTTCTGATACTGTCTGATCGATAAAACCTTGCCCTTTTTTTACACGTTGTCAAAAACTGTCGAAAAAACGTACCATTTTTTTAACTGTTATCATCATCATTATTATAATTTCCCTTGTATTTACATTTTTTGGGTTTCCACCCTCGCACCCCCCTAAACACCCATGATAACGCCTGGAAATCAACAAGATGCAGCTGCCTGCGGTCCGGCTGTCCCCGATAAAACTATCGCCGATATGGGCGCCCTGTTCCATTTTTTACGTCGGGGGGAGTTCCAATTGTGGGCGACAGTTCTTTTTCTTGTCTTGATATTCAGTAAAATAACTTTAAAAGCTTTTAATCTGTTTCTGCATTCGGGGAAAATACCAGCAATAACTTGAACTATCACAGACTTCAATGGGAGAAATATTGTAAATTGTAAACCCCTTCCCCTGACTCCGCCCCCTTGGAGTTTTCCCGGGCGCGCATCCAAGTGACGCAAGGGGGATCGCAATAGTACGTCCCTAGGTGTCTTGAAACCCTTCACCCCCTCTCCTTAATTCTCTCCCTTTTCCATTCCTCCTTTTTTTTCCCCCTATTTCTCCATGATCGAGACAGCCCTATGGAAAACAAAATTTTATATATATTAATAATAGAGTTCCGCAATAACTTGACTTTTAAGACTTTAAAGGGAGAAATAACATGAAAATTGTCTCGCTTCCTCCTGACCCGCTCATTGGGGATTAGCGCAGAAGAAACCCCCGCCCCGCCCGCCCCCCTCTGGGAGATCCCCGTGGAGTTTCCCCCCCACCGTCTCGTTGCCCGAAAAAGAAAAAGGTACGAGTTTGAAAACCCTATATACTTGCGTCAAAAAAATAAAACAACCTGAAACGGGTAACTAACGTTTTTAAAATACTGTCATTTCTTTATTTGGGACATACAAATCAATGTGATCTAAACTCGCAATTTATGGCCCTGGCGACATTAGTGCAGGTGGGGCCTTTGGTTTATATTTATACGTAGTTCCGTCTTTATTTTTTTAATTTATTTATGTAATCTATACATGCTTTGGGAACCGAACTGGTTTCCCCAGGGGGTTGGTGTTTTTTTTTTTTTTTTTTTTTTACTTCACAAAAAACTGGTGGCCAAGGGGACAGCAAAAAAAAGTACACAACCCGCGAGTTCCCCCCCTAAAAGAAAAAATAGGAAATAAAATAAGAAAAAGGAGTGAAAACCCCTTAGTTCAGAAATAAATTTTGTGTGCTTGTGTGTTGGGGTATATATATATTATTATATATATATATATATATAATATTTTATATTATTCTATATATATTATATTTATAATATATATTACCATATTTATCTCCCCCACACCCACACCCCCCCAGATAGAGAAGAGGAGAGAGAGAGGGAGAGAGGGAGGGGAGGAAGAGAGAGAGAGAGGGAGAGAAGGAGGAGAGAATATGAAAAATATTATTAAATAATATTTTCATATCACTCACCACCCTACCACTCATCACTCACTCACCACTCCCACTCAACCCTCACTCACCACTCACTCACTCACTCACTCACCACTTCTCAACACACACCAACACACCAAAACACCACCCAACACACACACACACACCAACACAACCCCACACACGACCCCACACACCACACCACAAAAACCACACCCACACACACACACACACACCCACACACACACACACACACACACCACACACCCCCACCAAAACCAAAACACCACCAGATAGAATGATAGATAGTAGAAGAGAGAAGAGGAAAAGAGAGAGGGGAGGAGAGAGGAGAGAGGGGAGAGATGAAAAATATATATATATATTTTTTCATATCGCTCTCTCTCTCTCTCTCTCTCTCTCTCTCTCTCTCCTCTCCTCTCTCTCTCTCTTCTCTCTCCCCCCTCTCCCCCTCTCTCCTCTCTCCCCTCTCTCTCCCCCTCCCTCTCTCTCTCTTCTTTTCTTCTTTCTCCTCTCCCCCTCCTCTCTCTCTCTTTTATATATAATATTTTAATTATTATATATATGTGTATATAAAACAGATTATAATATATATATATATAAAATTTATTAAATATAATTTTATATTATTTTATATAATATTATTTAATTTATTTATTATAATATATATTATATATATATATATATATATATATAAAATATATATATATATATTTATTAAAATTTATTATATATATATAATATATATATATTAATTATTATATTATATTATTATATATATATTACACACACCCAATATATATAATAGCCGAAAAAGCCCCCTCCGGGCGGACTTTTTGGCTAGCTCCTGCGGAGGGTTAATTGGTGGGGGCCTTTGGCCCCCCAAAACACAGACTCTCCAATAGCCCCTTCTAATTTTCCCCTGAAATCATGGATGTAAAAATTTGAAATGTTTTTAATGCCCCCCCCAAATCACCACCCCCCAAATTCCCTCACCCTTTAAACCCATACCCCCCATACATTCATTAACCCTTTAAACCCATCACCACCCCCCCTTTACTCCCCATTCCCCAAACCCTCCCACCCCCTTCCCTCCCCTCACCCAAATACCCCCCCCACCCTTCACTCACCCTCACCCCAAACCCATTCCCCATTCCTCACCCATTCCCATCACCCCCCCCCCCCATTCACTCCCCCATTCCCCATCGCCCCCCACGCATTCACTAAACCCTTTTCCCCAACAACCCCCCCCCCCCTTTCACCTCACCCATTCCCCCTCACCCTCCCTAAAGGGTTTTCCCCTAAATTCTCTTAAAACCCCATTTTTTTTCACAATTCTCGCAAATTTAGGTTTGCTAAAAAAAAAAAAAAAAATTTCGGAAAAAATTATAAGTGGGCTTAAAACGTGCCTCGGGTCGGCGGGGTTCCAAACTGTGCCATTTTGCTGGAATTGTGCCACGGGGGGAGGCCCCCTTTATCCGGACATACACACAGACACACACACCCCTTGCGCTTAAAATTATTATATATATTTTAATATAAAAAAATATATACATATAATATACGAAATAAAAATAAAATTTTGTTATATAAAATATTAAAATAAATTTTTCCATATATATATTTAATATGTATATATTTATAAGTATAAAAATGTTTTATATTGTTAAAATATTATAAAATAATTATTAATTTTTTATATATATAAATATATATATATAAAAATTATTTTATTATATAAAAATATTATTATTTTAATATTATTTTATATATATATTATATCAAATTAAAATAATATCTATATAAAATCAAATCTTTTTTATATATATATAATATATATATTTCTATATATAATATATATTTTAAATATATATATATATTAAATTATATACCTATATCTATTTTATTTATCAAATTAACCTTATATTATATCT
>JACEEZ010021124.1:55251-70251 GCA_016584305.1 Chionoecetes opilio | reverse complement strand
GCCTGTCGACGCTTTGTGATGCCTGTCGACGCTTTGTGATGCCTGTCGACGCTTTGTGATGCCTGTCGACGCCTTGTGATGCCTGTCGACGCTTTGTGATGCATGCCGACGCTTTTAGATGCATGTCGACGCTTTGTGATGCCTGTCGACGCTTTGTGATGCATGTCGACGCTTTGTGATGCCTGTCGACGCTTTTAGATGCATGTCGACGCTTTGTGATGCCTGTCGACACTTTGTGATGCATGTCGATGCTTTGTGATGCCTGTCGACGCTTTGTGATGCCTGTCGACGCTTTGTGATGCATGTCGACGCTTTGTGATGCATGTCGACGCTTTGTGATGCATGTCGACGCTTTGTGATGCATGTCGATGCTTTGTGATGCATGTCGACGCTTTGTGATGCCTGTCGACGCTTTGTGAGGCATGTCGACGTTTTGTGATGCCTGTCGACGCTTTGTGATGCATGTCGACGCTTTGTGATGCATGTCGACGCTTTGTGATGCCTGTCAAACGCTTTTGATGCTGTTGGGAGTCCCTTTACTTCCCTGTTTGCCATGTGTGTCAATAAGAGTGTTGCTGCTCCACTGGCGCCACAATAACAATCCTGCCTGCGCCACCACGGGCGAGGGCCAACCATCTTAGCCCTCAAGTGAACCTCCAGGGCCCACCATCCCAACCCTGGAGGTCACTGCCTACGTACAGGTGCTGTAGGCACAAATGTAAAAAAAATTAAAAATTCACGTGAAATAGAGAAAATATTTTAGACATAACATCATGTTGAAAACGATGCCAATGTCACATAAGAATCAGGTGTACGCAGTATCAAAGGAAATTTGATTATATGATTTTTCTACGGGAAAAGACAACCAACCATTCAAAATTGTAACAAAAATTAGAGGTTAGAATTAGCGAATATTTCCTTTATGGTGTTACGGTCATTAATTGTTATTGCATAATAAATGAGCTTGAGAATAAATAATAAACTGCATAATAAATATTGCATAAGAAATGTGTGAAATGAACTTGTATCGTATTTGTTTGTAATATATATTAGTTGTATCAAGGAAAGTTTGAAAAGGAAAATTTGTATCAAGTGTGTTCTTGTAAAGTTTTGTAAATTGTTGTTCCGGCCCCGTGTGTGTGCACTTCAACCGTGGGGCCTCTACTGTTTACCGCAGCGAAAGGTTTGCGATCCCATGAATGTACCCCCAGGGGGCACATTCAGAGACGCTAACGTCCATGCTTAACAACTTAACAACTGTCATCAGCTGTTTTGGTATTATGCGGGGAGATTGATGACGTCAGAGTTGACGCTAACACACTAAAACAAGGCAACTGCCTATAAGGTGGTGTTAAGGAAGCTACGTACATAAAAATACTCATAAATTGAGTATATATGATGTTTTCTGACTCAAGAACTGAACAGGGCAAGTATACAAACAAAATTAGGCCATATAACAAACCCGGGCGCTCGTGGTGAGTTTGTTTTGGGGTGATGGGACAAGAGTGGTGAGCTGCGGCATCTCAACCGCGCGGGTAGCGACTAGCGATGCCAGACACCACCACGCACGGCTCAGCGGCAGACTGAAGGTATGTGTCTTGCCACTTTTCCTTGTTTAAAACCCGAGCCCTTGTCCACCCAGCAGTGAATGGGTACCGGGTGTTAGCCGGGGGTTTGTGACATGCCTCCCGGGGTGGTGGCTTCCCCCAAAACTAGGAGAAAGATATCTACGAAGCGATATATTATCGAAAAGAGGTCACAAGAGGAAGAAGAAGACGGCCTCTTACTCGGAAGGAATAATGAATAGCTAGAATACAAGGAAGTACAAGCCACCGGTGTCTTACCCGCGTGTATGTGGAGGTAGAAACAAGTGTTGAAGCGACGGAGGTGACACAGGGGATGAAGGAATGATGGAATAAGCTAGAGAATAGAAATAAGTACAACGACCTTGAAAATGCAGGCCGCGGCTGCTGCCTTGTGATTGGCTGACACGTTTGAGACACAATCTGATTGGCTGGCACGTTTGTTTTTACACAATTGTGATTCGCTGGCAAGGCTGTGACGTCATTGTAGTCGCTCAGCCAATCAGCTATCGGTGCCCATATCAACCATGTGCCGCCTGTGCCATGTCTCGTACAGGAATACCCACTAGCTCCGGGGTGTAGAAATAGAGGGATGTTGTTGAGCGAAAAAACATTTGGGCCTTATCTCTCCCAGAATGTCTCCCTGGTCGGCCAAAAAAAAGCACTATGGCAGGTAAAAACACCGGTACTTCACCCCAGAAAGCGGGTCAAAACCCCCCGGCTAACACCTGGTACCATTCACTGCTGGGTGGACAGGGGCTCGGGTGTATAGCTCAGGAACTCAGCTAGGACTCAGGGCTCAGGAGAACCGCCCACCTGCCTCGTCTGGCCGGGATTCGAACCCAGTTTTCTCTCAGTTGTGAACTGAGGGGCGCTACCACTGCGCCACAGGCTACCGAGTTGAGCGCATATTCCACACAGCCTGAATACTGTGGCTCTTCTCTGCCTTCTGTCTTTCTCGTGGAAATTTACATTCTCCTCACCATCGCTTGATTTTGGGTTAAGATGATAAGAATAGTTCCTTATAACGTATAAAAAAACCCCTACCGTAGATAAAACTAATGTCCCCCAGGACAAAGTTTTTTTAGTGTACAGACGTTTGGTGGCGTTATAATACTTACATTTCTACATCCAGATTTCAGGAAAGTTAATAGAAGGGGGTATCTGGAGAGTCTGTGTCATTGTGTCTTCATCTGTGTCATATTTGGGCTAAATGAACAAAAAACAAAAATATCAACCGAGTGCGACCTACACTAAGATCACCAGCTAGTGTGTATATGTTCCGAGTGTCCTCCCGCCCTCGTTGTCGCCCGAAAAAAAAAGAGTAGCGAAATTTGAAACCGTATATACTTGCAATACAAAGCATAAAAACGCTGAAACAGGGTAGATTATACAGTCAAAGATAAAACTACTGTGTATCATCTTCAGTGGCACATACAAATCAGTAGTGATGCTATAATTCGTAATATATGGTGCCTGGCGACATTAATGCAGATGGCGACTATAGTGTTATCTACGGTACTGATACGCTTTTTTTGTTCTTTGGAAGTATTTCCAAAGCAAGATTGTAATGGTGAAAATAGGAATTTTTAGGTCGTAGAATGACGAGCGAATTAAATGTTTAAGTATGCGTCTTATTGGAGAAAATGTCTGTGGGAGTTTATAGAAAATGGTCACTGGAAAGGATAACTTAGGTAAGCATACTAGATTAATTTTATTCCCATCTTCCACCATCCATTCCACCCCATAAAATCCCCTTCATATCGTAACAAACTCACCAGAACACTCTAACAAAGCAGAAACCGCCTCAAACACTGCGTGACTACCACAACCACTCCTACTTATCCATGAGCGTTAACCGGGTAGCCTGTGGCGCAGTGGTAGCGCGCTCAGTTCACAATTAAGAGATGCTGGGTTCGAATCCCCGCCAGGACTAGACAGATGGGCGGTATATTAACACCCGAGCCCCTGTCCACCCACCATTGAATGGGTCCCAGGTGTTAGCCGGGGGTTGTGGCCCGCTTCCTGGGGTGAAGTACCGGTGTTCTGATGTGCATGAGGGAGCCACCACGCCGAACTGTCTGGAGTTAAATTAGTACAGTGATAATCTCTCATATCGTAAGAATTGTGCAAATTATGACGAAAGCATGAAATTTCTACCAGTGTTAGTACATGCCATAAACTTTATTTTCAGATCGGGAGGTAAGGCAGATTTGACCTCTGAGGACCGTGGGAGGTCAATGACCTCAAAGTATCAAAATATTGTTGTTTGGCGTCATTTGGTTAATGGTAAAAATGTTTAAAGATGTACAAACCATGCATTTGTGTTCCAATAAAAGTGTCTACATATTCCACACAGCGTTGGTAATTATTTACAGGTGTCTAGCTTTGACCTCTGAGGACAGTGAGAGGTCAATTACCTCAACATATCAAATATTGATGCAAATGAATGTAAACTGTGGTGGCTGGTACTAACACAATTGTTGTACTTGTGTGTTGCAGGATTCCCTGCCTGATGATCGAAGCCAAGATACAAGCATCCCAGACCTGATCGTCACTATGGCAAAGCGTCATATCCTTATAGACCCAGCCCAGCCCTCTACGTCCAAGCAATCAAGACCACCCCCAAGAACTAACTGGGAGCTTTGTATTCTTTGCCCAAACAGAGACAGATGAACCTTTGCAGTGCCCACTAAGATCAACCATGAAACCGAGTGGGAGTGGCTATGCATCATTGACAGGGAAGACCTCCTCCAGTTCAAGGGACTTTGGCACATGCCCAAAGGAACTCAACGTGAGCAGACTGGATGATGGCGATGGCGTAGAAGCTACCTTGAGGACACACAGTGCTCAGTGGCACAAGAAATGTCGTTTAAAGTTTAACAACAAAATGTTTGACCAGCAGAACAGAGCAGAATTAGCTTCAGGACAGCATCTAGTACCGGTGCTCCAACTTGCACACACGATCAGCCGCTGCCCACAGGCTTCCACAGTCAAACCCAGCCTATCTGTTTCTTCTGCAATAAGCCAGCTGGCACTGCAGACTTGCATGAAGCATCTACAAAGGAAATTGACAAGAACGTTCGGAGATGTGCCACTGAATTGGGGGACACTGAACTGCTGGCCAAGCTTTCTGCAGGAGACATGATTGCCATCGAGGCAAAATACCATCGTAACTGTCTCCGTGCATTATACAACAAAATTTAAAACAGCCGCACTCAAGGCAGGATGCGGATCGTCTGCATGGCATAGCCTTTGCTGAGCTGGTGGTATTCATGGAGGACATGCATGCAGATGAGGACAATTCCCCTGTATTTAAACTCTCAGACGTGGCTAACCTCTACAAGACGGGACTGGAGCAGCTGGCTGCCACGGTAACCAACAGAATACACACAACCAGACTGAAGGACAGACTTCTTTCTGTGTTTCCTGATCTGAGAGCCCATTCTCAGGGCCGAGACACACTTCTCTTGTTTGAGAAAGATATAGGTCCCACCCTGAAGAAGGCATGTGATCATGACAGTGATGCCATGCACCTAGTAAGAGCAGCACAGGTAGTACGTAGACATTTTTTTCAGACCAGGTTCACCTTTGACTTCCACGCTGACTGCCAGAAAGACTCTGTGACACCATCCCTCCTTGCTCTGGTGAACATGATCCTCGATGGGGCGAACATCAAGCACCAGACTAAGTTGGCCAACACAAGCACCACAACTGCTGCTCTTACATTATTGCAGCTACTGGTGTTCAACAGTGTAAAGCATGCACGCAGTGTGGAGTCAACCTCAGTGTGCCACAGCTGCGAGAGAGAAACCCCACTCCCACTCTACTTGTCCCTCAAGATTCACGCTGTGACCAGGAGCAGAGGTCTGATTGACACACTGTTCAGCATAGGGATGCCTAGGGATGGCTACATACCTAGAAGACTGCCTGGGAGACTTGGAAAGTGTTCTCACAGGTGACTGATGCCTTTGAAGAACTCTTACGCATGCCAAGTGATTTGAGTGAGGAGTCAATGTCACTGTTGGAGCGCTTCGTTGTGCTGATGTATGACCGCACCAGTGACACCATGGAAGTGAACGATGCTAGGAAACAGCTCTTCGCACACAAGTCTAGAGCTCTAGAAAACATTCCCCCAACGCAGGCAGCACTCCAGCAGCACATCAAACCTGCATCTCTCCAGGGCAACTGCTGGAACCAAACTCTGGTCCTGAATCCAGAGTTACCAATCCCATCTGACTGGGGCTGGACAAATGAGGCTTCTGGGTGGCAGCCTCATTGGACGACACTGCCAGAGGCATCAAAATCTTGCCACGAACTGATCCACTGCGGCTGCAAGAATGGATGTACCGGCCGCTGCAAGTGCACCAAGGCTACACTCAAGTGCACTGCATTATGTGCATGTTCGGGAGACTGTTAGGTGCAATCAGACACCTTTATATTTATGCGTCTATATGGATAAATGTGTGTGTATTACATGTACCGGTATGTATTATACATGTGTCTGAGGTAACTGACCTCACTGTACTTTAAGCTTATAGACTATGTTCAGTGCACATTGAAAATTAAGGTTGCACAGATGATCTTACAACACGATTTCATGCAAGCTGTTCCGGACACCACAATAACCTATATGTGTATTTCAATAAATTTGTTTTCTGAGGTCACTGACCTCATTTAAAACACTTTTTCAGTCATGGTTGCATCCTGTGAGTATGTATAAATAGGCTCTCCAGAAGATAAAGGGACCAACACATGGCAACATACCTTTTTAATGATTCCCAAAACTGACAAACTGCACCAGAATCGTGAAAAAATGACAATTTCAAAGTAATTGAGGTCATTGACCTCTCACTATCCTCAGAGGTCAAATCTGACTTACCTCCCGATCTGAAAATGTACCTTATTGTATGTACTAACACTGGTAAAAATTTCATGCTTTATTCATAATTTTCACAATTGTTATGATTATCTGCTGTACTAAAGGGACATAATACTCCAACATGTCAGTAAGTGAAACATGGTGGTGTGACACGTCCCTGCACAAGGGTACCTGACATGTATCGCAATCCTGCGCTGCGGTATCAGTAGAGGCCCCACGGTTGAAGTGCACACACAAACGGTGCCGGAACAACACTTTTACAAAAACTTCCACATTTCGGTAATACAAGTTTCCCCAAGTTTCTTTTATGCAATCAATAACAATTATTATTTAAGGCTAATTCTCTTTGGTTACAATTGTGAATGGTTCTTTTTGGTTACAATTTTGAATGGTTGGCTGTCAATCAATCAATCAATCATTGGGGGCATACGCCGGGGGGCGCGTCGCCTCGCCCACCCTACGACGCCACTCCCGGGGGTCACCACGCGCGAGTTCCCATGCAGGCTCCTTTCCCATACCAAACAGCTCTCGACAAGAAACATCAACTTGCCCCAGCCACGAGCCTTGTGGGCGCCCCCTTGGCCTCCTCCACGCCGGATTGTCTCTTACAGATACAACCCCATGGGAAGGATCGGTTTCAGGGTAGCGTGCCACATGCCCATAAAGCCGAAGTGTGCGCTGACGGACTATGCAGGTAATAGGCCTCGATTCAGTCTCACGGTGCAATCGCTGATTTGACACGTAGTCATCCCAGCGATACCCCATGATTCTGCGAAGACACCCATTACCAAAGGCATTGATTCGTCTCTTCAAGTCACTATTTAGTGTCCATGTCTCACAACCATAGAGTATGACAGGGATCACAAGCGACTTGAAGATCCGGATCTTTGTCCTTCTGTACAGGTACCGACAATGCCAAATACTCCCCCTGAAACGAGTCCATAACACCGTGGGCTATGCCAATCCGTCGTAAGACTTCTTGACGTGACCCGCCGTCATTATGGACTGCGCTACCAAGGTATGTAAAACTTTCCAAGATCTCAATGTCCTCGCCACACGCATGAACAGACTGTACTGCTTCATCTAGTAAGTCTCCAAACACCTGGACCTTGGTCTTGAGCCAGGAGACCTCTAGTCCCAAAAGGGTTTGCCTCCTCGTGCAGCGCCTCGAGAGCCATCACCAGGCCTCCAGCGACTCAGCAAAGATTACTGCATCATCGGCAAAAACAAAATCAGTGATCTTGGTGTTGCCGACGGATGCTCCACAATCCCCTTTGATCTACAACCTTGTCCAATACCCAGTCCATATAAGCGTTGAAAAGTGATGGGGCAAGGACGCACCCTTGCCTCACTCCTGTATTCACAGGGAAGAAGCTGGATACACCTGCCCCACACTTCACAGCACTCTCAGTCCTTGGCTGTCACTAACATAGAAAACATATTCACAGCGTCTATGATTTGATTAATTATTAATCCATTTCCCGTCCATTAAATGTACGTCTGATTCTGATGTGACAGTGGCATAGTTTTCAACATGAAAACAACATGTTCTGATTAATATATTTTCTTGCGACGTGATTATTATTATTTTTTTGCATTTGTCCCTATAGGCATATCCCTATTTACTATTTGTGTCTATTGTGCCTGTGGGCAGTGACCTCCAGGGCTGGGATGGTATCTCAGGCTCACTTGAGGGCTGTGATGGTTGGCCTCGCCTGTGGTTTAGTTAGTTAAGTTTATTTACATCTCTTACAGAAAACAACAACTTATTGTAACCTTACATAATACCTTAAGTTAAACTACATACTTATACTAATCTTACATCTATACATTTATAAGAGATGAGCGGGCAGCAGCCCGCCGCTGGAGTCACGAGCGACTTCCTGTGAGCGAGGCTCGTCACCTCGCTCCATGTTCCGCTGTGTAGTACGTGGTGCGCTCAGCGGGGGGGAGGGGCGCTGCGCACCACTACCAACAGCCGAGGCAGGTCCTCTAGTGCCCGCCGGAGCACCAGGGCTGCCCTATCCTCGTCGTCCTCTGGGCCGCCGATCTGCTGCCTCAGCTGAGCCGTGGCTGGGCAGGACAGCAGGTAGTGCCTTAGTGGGTGTCGGGCGAGGTGGCCACAGTGGGGACACTGCCGCTCTCAAATGTTCCTCAGCTCCCCAGGGTTTCGATAGCCAAGCCGGATCGGTGTGCTTGACCTCGTCTGCCCTGGAAAGCTGGCGGCGGGAGCAGTGGTCGGTAGGCGGGGCTTTCTCGGGTGGGGATAGCCACGGGCCCGGTGTTCGCTCGCCCCTGTTGGAGCCCGGCGCACGGCTGGCGTGCNCCCTTTTTCCCTAGAAAGTCCCCAAAAACACCGGGACCTTGGTCTTGAGCCGGGAGACCTCTAGCCCAAAAGGCTTTCCCTCCTCGTGCGCGCCCCCGGAGAGCCATCACCAGGACCCCCAGCACTCAGAAAAAGTTTTTACTGCATCATGGCAAAAACAAATCTGATTTGGTGTTGCCGACGGATGCTCCAAAATCATTTGATTACAACCTTGTCCAATACCCAGTCCATTAACGTTGAAAAGTGATGGGGCAAGGACGCACCCTTCCTCACTCCTGTATTCAAGGGGAAGAAGCCGATACCCCCTGCCCACATTTCACGCACTCTCGCCTTTGGCTGTCACTAGCTAGAAAACTTTCCAAGGTCTATGTTTGTTTAAATTACCCTGGTAACACCAAAAATCTAGGGGTTTCTCATTTTTTTGCAATTTTGGTGTTCTGAGTCCGAATTCACATTGTTTTGCTCTATCAGGTCAACTTTTTGAGATACACATAGGCCTACCTGACAGTATACATATCTTTTTCGGGTTTTGATTCAATAAATTTTTCTTGAAGAATATATCAAATTAAATGCCAGACACGAAAAAAGGGAACCCACAATAGCCAATAAAATAAATACCTGTCTCACCATTATCCCTTCAAATTTCAAAATTTCTAAAATTCTAAATTTCATTGTCACACTCAGCGCATCTTTCTTTTTTTTTTCAGTTTATTGGTGGCTTGGGCGCGACGGTCATGCAGGAATAACCCTGACGTTTTCTGTACATCGCGGAAAATACACGCTGTCGGGGGAAAGGAAAAGAACATCACAGGTTTTGGTGAAGGCCCCTCGGGGCTTACTTTAAAGTCAAGCTGGTGACCAAGATAAGCCCCTGGGCACCGCACACGGTTGAAGACGTGCGGGGAAATACCTCCGGGGGGGAAAAGGCCGAAATTCACTCAAGTTTGGGATTCCGATGGTTTGGAGGAGCCGTTTGACCTGCTCGGTTGTTACTTCTGCGCCATCAATATAATGGCATCACCGAAGAATGGGCACAGCCCAGTACCCCGCCTTCCATCTGCCCGCCGCCCCACTGGCTCACTGCGAAGAAATTCCTGTCCCAGGTTTCACAGAGTTTCCCACAGCGATGACGGGGCCACCAGTAAGACGGCGAGATATACAAAGAAGAGTATGAAGACAAGATAGTCCGCAGCCCTTTTTCAAAATGTAGCTTAATGATTGGTTCGGGATCCACTTGTCGAAGCTTCCTCCGACTGTTGGCCTCCAGACTCAAAAAAAAAAATCTACTTGGAAAGGACGCGCATCATTTCTTTGTAAAAGGCATGGGGCCCTACATGGTACTTTCCCAGGGGGAAACCTCGGTACTCCAGATGTCGCCGGTCTTCTTTTTAACTCGGCCCCCCTCAATACATCCGAGAGATTGGGGCTTCTTGACAGCTTAAGCGCTCTTTAAGTGTGTGCTCCCCCACAACGGGAAACCGTTGCCCAATCCCTCTTGCGCACTCCCAATCTCAAAAGAAATATGAAGCAGTGAGTACTGCTCGCAAAATCCAAATATGAGCAGCCCCAAAGGGTCATCTGCGTCGACTTGAAAAATGGTGAACTTTTTACTTTTTCAGCAGTCCGGGGTTTACGAAATACCCATGCTTTTTATGCATGTGGGACAGTCAGACAAGCCCACACTATTTTAAAAAAGATGGCCGGCGCGAGAGCAGTTATACCTGGGGGGAGAAAAATCATAAACGAAAACCTTGTTTACCGGGAAAGATATTGACCCCCCGCACACTTGAAATTGGGTTTTGAAAAAGTTCACGCCGGCTCTGGACAAGGAGGGAGGTGCTTCAACTACCTTTCCGAGCCTTTTCCCGACTCCATTGGGAACTGAAGGCCGCATTTCATGGCCCACAATACGGCGCTCTAAAGGGCACAGAGTTCCAAAATCCATGAAAAACGCTAGAGTGCGCCGGGGAAAACGTTTGTGCAGGTGTGAAAAAACTTCCCCGGGGAAAACGAAGGCAGCAAACCACGCCAGACTCGTCAGGGAGCATGATAAAAGGGCCCTTTCCAAAAACTCGGGTGTTTGATGAGTATTTTAAAAGCCTTTCCGTTTCCACATGGAGAAATTTCCTGAAAAACCTTGGGGGGATGAGCGACGAGCAGGGAGAAAGGTTCCATCAGGACATGCGCCAAAGGAGGAGGGTACCAGGGGGGTGGACGCGTCATGAGGGGCATGCTGGCGCTAAAGAGAGACAACCCGCAGCTGCTCACACACGGGAATCGAGAAACGCCGATTTAGCCGTGAACTCTGAACTTTGTGTCACTAACGCTCATTCTTATACTAAATTATGAAATTATGCTTATCAAATTTGATGATAATAAAAACTGAATGAATTTGATACGTGACTTTTATTCTTGAGAAACGAAAAACATCAGGGTTTTCAGCTGATGACCGCAGAATTTTTTTTTACGAAAATCGATTTTTTTTAATTTCTGTAGCAAAAACCTGACCTGTTGAGCAAACCAAGGTCATTTTCGGCTCAGAGCTCAAAAAGTCTATACGAAACCCTGAACATTTCAAAATATTTTTTTTTGTTACCCTGTAATCATTTCCTCTTAATTGTAGTCTGATTCGATGTGACTGGCATAGTTTTCAAATAAAACAACATGTTCTGTTAATATTTTTCTTGCACGTGATTATTTATTTTTGTGCATTTTCCTATAGGCTATCCTATTTCTATTTGGTTATTGTGCCTTGGGCAGTGACCTCAGGTGGGGTTCTCAGCTCACTGGGGCTGTGAGTTGGCCTCGCCTGTGGTGTTAGGAGGATTTTTACGTGCCCTGTGTTAAGGCTCAGGAGCTGATTAAGGCCCCCGTGTCCTCCGTGCACTCGCAATCAAGGTAGAGTTAGGGGACAGTATGGGGGTTTCTTAGGCCACTACGGTGCAGAAAGATCTTATCTCTATAACCCTTGAATACTTCCTTCTATAATTATCTCTTATAACCCCTTGAATACTTCCTTCTTATAATTCTCTTTATAACCCCTTGAATACCCCTTTCTTATAATCTCTCTATAACCCCCTTAAAATACTTCCTTCTTATAATTATCTCTTATAACCCCTTGAATACTTCCTTCTTATAATTATCTCTTATAACCCCTTGAATACTTCCTTCTTATAATTCTCTCTTATAACCCCTTGAATACTTCCTTCTTATAATTATCTCTTATAACCCCTTGAATACTTCCTTCTTATAATTCTCTCTTATAACCCCTTGAATACTTCCTTCTTATAATTATCTCTTATAACCCCTTGAATACTTCCTTTTATAATTATCTCTTATAACCCCTTGAATACTTCCTTCTTATAATTATCTCTTATAACCCCTTAAAATACTTCCTTTTTAATTATCTCTTATAACCCTTGAATACTTCCTTCTTATAATTATCTCTTATACCCTTGAATACTTCCTTCTTATAATTATCTCTTATAACCCCTTGAATACTTCCTTCTTATAATTATCTCTTATAACCCCTTGAATACTTCCTTCTTATAATTATCTCTTATAACCCTTGAATACTTCCTTCTTATAATTATCTCTTATAACCCCTTGAATACTTCCTTCTTATAATTATCTCTTATAACCCCTTGAATACTTCCTTCTTATAATTCTCTCTTATAACCCCTTGAATACTTCCTTCTTATAATTATCTCTTATAACCCTTGAATACTTCCTTTTCTATAATTATCTCTTATAACCCCTTGAATATTTCCCTTCTTATAATTATCTCTTATAACCCCTTGAATACTTCCTTCTTATAATTATCTCTTATAACCCCTTGAATACTTCCTTCTTATAATTATCTCTTATAACCCCTTGAATACTTCCTTCTTATAATTATCTCTTATAACCCCTTGAATACTTCCTTCTTATAATTATCTCTTATAACCCCTTGAATACTTCCCTTCTTATAATTATCTCTTATAACCCCTTGAATACTTCCTTCTTATAATTATCTCTTATAAACCCCTTGAATACTTCCTTCTTATAATTATTCTTAAAACCCCCTTGAATACTTCCTTCTTATAATTCTCTCTTATAACCTCTTGAATACTTCCTTCTTTAATTATCTTTTAACCCCTTGAATACTTCCTTTTTATAATTATCTCTTAAAACCCCCTTTGAATACTTCCTTCTTATAATTATCTCTTTAACCTCTTGAATATTTCCCTTCTTATAATTATCTCTTATAACCCCTTTGAATACTCCTTCTTATAATTCTCTCTTATAACCCTTAAATACTTCCTTCTTAATTCTCTCTTATAACCCCTTGAATACTTCCTTCTTATAAAAATCTTTTATAACCCCTTGAATACTTCCTTCTTATAATTTATCTCTTATAACCCCTTGAATACTTCCTTCTTAAAATTATCTCTTATAACCCTTGAATACTTCCTTCTTATAATTATCTCTTATAACCCCTTGAATACTTCCTTCTTATAATTATCTTTTATAAACCCTTAAATACTTCCCTTCTTATAATTATCTCTTATAACCCCTTGAATACTTCCTTCTTAAAATTCTCTCTTATAACCCCTTGAATACTTCCTTCTTATAATTATCTCTTATAACCCTTAAATTTACTTCCTTCTTATAATTATCTCTTATAACCCCTTGAATACTTCCTTCTTATAATGATCTCTTATAACCCCCTTGAATCTTCCTTCTTATAATGACTCTTAAAACCCCCTTGAATACTTCCTTTTTATAATTATCTCTTATAACCCCTTTTGAATACTTCCTTCTTATAATGATCTCTTATAACCCCTTGAATCTTCCTTCTTATAATTCTCTTTTTAAAACCCCTTGAATACTTCCTTCTTATAATTCTCTCTTATAACCCCTTGAATACTTCCTTCTTATAATTATCTCTTATAACCCCTTGAATACTTCCTTCTTATAATTCTCTCTTATAACCTTTTCCCCAATCCTTACGTAAACTTTTCCTTATGTCTACTTACGTAATCAAACCTTTAACTTTTCTTCAGCGTAAAAGACTTCTCGTTATATTTATTCTTATTCCTTTCATCTCCGTTCTAACCTTTTAAAACTCCTAAAACCAGCCTAAAAACCTTCTCGTTTTATTTATTCTTATTCCCTTCATCTCCTTTCTAACCTTTTCCGTCTGTGTATATTTTTACGAACGGCTCACATTCTTCAATTTTACTTCTACACTTATCTTGAAAAAAGTTCTTCCCTTCATTCCACTTCCAAATCTACATAAATCACATAATCGTCACTTATAATTATTCCTGTCGATTGCTTTTCCTTGCTTTGGGGTCGTGTCTTCGCTTACCGCTGCAAAGTGTTGGGTAAATAACAAAACTTACAAGGCGGAAATCAACACTCACCGAAGCTCAGCGGTCGCATCCATCTGGGCGGGTCCTGGAAAGAAGAGATTTCGAGGGTTAAAAGTCACGACGGAAGAGGCTGGATTACATGCCTAAATCTATGTTCCTTCCACTATTATGTTAATGGAAGAAAATAACTGTGTGTGTGGGTGTGTGAGAGAGGAGAGAGAGAGAGGGGAGAGAGGAGAGAGAAGAGAGAGAGAGAGAGAGAAAAGAGAGAGAGAAGGGGAGAGAGAAGAGAGATATTGTTATTTAAAAGAGGAGAACACAAGGAGTAGTGGGTTTGTACGCGAGTATTTCCGGCTTCTCACCCTTTCCTCCTCCCCACGGGCTATTTTCTGCGTAAATGCCTAGAAAAAAGAGAGAGGAGAGAGCGAGGCGGAGCGAGAGCGAGAGCGAGGGAGAGCGGAGCGAGCGAGAGCGAGAGCGAGAGCGAGAGCGAGAGCGGAGCGAGAGCCAGAGCCAGAGCCAAGCCAGAGCCAGAGCCAGACCAGAGCCAGAGCAGACCAAGCCAAGCCAGAGCCAGATCCAGAGCCAGCCAGACCAAGCCAGAGCCAGAGCCAGAGCCCAGAGCCAGGCCAGAGCCCCGAGCCAGAGCCAGAGCCAAGGGCCCNAATAAGCTACGCCACACACCTCCCCGTTGAACCCCTCCCCCTAATCTTATGGATTTTTGTTAGTGGTTAAAATTGGGGTTTTATGTTTTAGATTATTTCTACCGGCAGGGCGAGGCAAGCGGACAACTCGGCTGGCGGTGAATATTTAGCGGGCCGAGGAAACTTGTATCTGGTTTTCAGTATTATC
>JACEEZ010021124.1:45251-50251 GCA_016584305.1 Chionoecetes opilio | reverse complement strand
AATGGGGGGTTGGAATCACCCCGGGTTTCCCCCTTCCTACTTTTTTTCCCTTTTTTCCCTTTTTCCCAAAAACCCCCCTTTGCCGACGAGCTCCACGGGAAAAAAAAATTAACCGGGCAGAGGGGGAGCTGGGCAGGTGATTCTTTATTCTTTAAATGGGAAAACAGCTGAGGAGGGGGAAAGGAGGGGGGGAAAGGAGGGGGAGGAGTAGGAGGAGGGGGAAAGGAGGAGGGGGAAAATACTTTGAACAAAAGGGGAAGAACAGATAGCGGGAAAAAACTATTGGATTTTTAAAGAAGGGTATCTGCAAAAACTACACAATAAAAACTACAAACTACATGTAAGGGAAACAGTTAAAAAAAGGGGAAAACCATCCCCCTAAAGAAGATGGGAAACATGGAAGTATGGGAAGGAGGAGGGGAGGAGGGGGAAAAAAAAATGGAGGAGGAGGGGGGAGGGGGGGAGGGGGGAAAGGGGGGAGGAGGAGGAGGTCACCAAAAAAAGGGTGGCATTTTACAAAGGCCCATTATTTGGGCCCGGGCCCAAAAAAGAAGACAGTAAGAGAATAAAAAAAGGGGGGGTGGGGGAGTTTAGTTCGGGTGGTGTTTTGTTATCTCTTTTGGAAAATATTTAAGCTGGGAAAGGGTTTAAAAAAATTGAAAAAGGAAGAAAAGTTCCAGATTTTACCAGGGGAAAGAATGAAAGAGTAAAGATATGATAACTTTTGCATTAGGAAGGGACAGAAAGGGATGGGAATGAGTAGAAAGTTTTGTGCAGCGAGGCCGCGGGAGGGAGGGAGGCATGCGGTTAGAAAGGTTCAAAAAGAAGTGAGAATGAAAAAAAACGGTTTGAAGATAAAAGGAGAAACAGCATTTCGGCGGTGATTTAAATTTAAGACAGTCAGTTGAAAGGGGGGGAGTTGAAGAGGAGAAAAGCTTTTAAAAACCAACCCTGTTTAGGAGAAACCCGTAAAGAGTGGATCCCCCCCCAAACCCTTTTAGGGCATTAAATCCATTTCAGGGGGATAAGGCCCCTGACAGAGCGGAAACAAATGGGGGGGGAGAAAAAAAGGGACGCAAACGCCACAGGCCCCCTACCTTCTTTGAAGCTGTTTTTGCAAGAGAAGATATGTAAAATTTTTCCCGTTTTAGATTTTTTTTTGTAAGGAAGTCCAAAAATGTTCCCTTGTAGTAGAAAGAGCTAGGGTGAGGGGTCATTTAAAAAAAAGAGGGGATAGTTTTTCGGAGGTTTTGTCGAGTGGATAGGTGAAAAAAATTGGGGGGTTTTTAGGCATTGAACAAAACAAGGTTTTCCTTTTTCCCAAACATAAAATTTTTAAAAAAAAACAGAAGTTTGGCCTCGGTGGCCCCTCTTTTGTGGGAAACACTTAGTTCCTGTTGAGGGACGTCAAAAACGGGCGCTGAAAAAATGCAGGGTAGGGGAAAAATCAGGTTTGGGTGGATGGGGTTTTTAGTTAGAATTAGAAGATCATTAAGAATAATGAAAAAAGAGGGGGGGAAAAAGGACAACCCTGAGGAAAAAACCACTATTATAACTTAAAAGAAAAAAAAAATGTCCCCTCACCAAAAAAGGGTAATGAGTAGGCGTCGGGAAATAGGTTAATTTATATTTTAAATGAATTTTTTTTTATTTTTTTATAAAATTGGGTTTTAGAAAATTTGGGTTTTTTATAAATTTTAAAATCGTTTATCAAGGGTTTAAAGTATAATAATCATAGGGGGTATTTTTAGGCGGGTTTTTACGGCGCCCGGGTGAAACCGCCTTTTGTGGTCAGTGGACAGTACTGTACGTGACGAAAATTTAAATATTTGGGTACCAAAAGACAAACCCCCAGGTTTCAAATTAGAGAAGGAAATTTTTCCTTTATCTAAATTTGGTTCCCCAAAAATTTAAAATTTCCCTTTACTCAAATTGTTTTATAGGCATTTTGCCCTTTATTTTTTGAATTTGCCTTTTTAAACATTACAATAAAAAGGGTTTTTAAATTATTGGTTTTAGTTTTTTATGTTTTGTTTTTTTATATGTGTTATGATATTTGGGTTTTCTAAAGTTTATTTTTTGGTTTAAAGTAGGGGAGAATTTTTTTTGTGTTAATGAATACCCCCCGTTTTGAGGGCTCTTTAACAAATAGTTTGGGTTTCAGCTATGTAATTATATATATTTTTTTGCATTGTGAATAAACCCAAAAAAAGAAAGAACTTAAAATTTTTGCCTAAACCCGTTAAACCCGGAAAAAAAATAATATTGTTTTTCCCTTTTGAACTTTAAGTTTATTTAAAAAAAAAGAAAAATAAATAATTTATTTTTAAGAATTTTTATTTAGGGGGGCCCTGAGGCCCTGAGCATTATTGCCAGGGTTCCACAAGGGTAAAAAGGGTTTAGAAAACGCTGGGTCTAAAATAGTCATGTAAAGGAAAAAATAAGATAAAAGCAAGGATGAATAGTAAAAAGATTTGAAGGATTAACACTTGAAACTTAATAACAATAATCTACTCAAATAATTAAAATATAAATAATAATGACAGTAACAATGATGATCGGTTACTATTGTCTATCTCCAACGTAATCAAGAAAATAGGATAATGCTTTGATAGATAATATTAGTAGAAAGAATAAGAAAATCTGATGAAATAATAGTTGTCTTGTCTAGAAGTCTGATAATTATGTAAGAAATAACTGGGATTATTAACTGTTTAAATAACAAAAATAAAAAATAAAAAATAAGGAATTCTAAAGCAAGAAAAACGAGTAAAAATGCTTGAAAATAGCGTAGGTGATTTAATGACAGAAGTAGTGGCTGTAAGTAATGACAATGATTAGAAAGGTTACAACACTGGTAATAATGGTAAAAGCTTGGCCCAGTGGCTCAAGTAATCACGAGGAGTGTTAAATCCTTTGATAGAAAGGCATAATTTTTCTTACCAACCCCTAAGCAGCGAGAGAGAGAGAGAGAGAGAGAGAGAGAGAGAGAGAGAGAGAGAGAGAGAGAGAGAGAGAGAGAGAGAGCGAGAGCGAGAGCGAGAGGAGAGGAGAGCGAGAGCGAGAGCGAGAGCGAGAGCGAGAGCGAGAGCGAGAGCGAGAGCGAGAGCGAGAGCGAGAGCGAGAGCGAGAGCGAGAGCGAGAGCGAGAGAGAGACAGAGTAAATCACCTTCCAAGCACATGAACAACCCTTCCACTCTCATCAATTTCATCCTCATACTCTCCCCTCCCCTCAAACCCTCTCCTCCCCTCACACCCTCTCCTCCCCTCACACCCTCTCCTCCCCTCAAACCCTCTCCTCCCCTCAAACCCTCCCCTCACACCCTCTCCTCCCCTCATACCTCTTCCCCCTAACCCTCCTTTTAAGCCCTCAGATTCCTTTCCTTTGTGCCTAAGAGGATCCAGTACTTTTCCTCGAGCGGCCAGACGTGATCAGATCTCCTGGATGCCCTACCCTTGCCTGCCTTCCCGCCTCTTCCAACAACCTTCCTTGGCCAGTCCTTAGTGATGTAAAAAAAAAAAAGACAGGTTTGAGTCCCGGTAAAGTAACCCTCATCCAAGGTCATGTCTCAGTTTTCCTTAATTTACCTGAAATAAGCTGAAATAACCTACAATAATTCGTCGTATCTGAGAATCTTCGGTCAAATCTTCGGTCAAATCTTCGATAATTAAGGTTTTTTTCTCTCTTATTTCCTGTTGTTGTTTATCTTCGAATTTTTGTTTCTTGCCTAATTGTTGTCCTTGCCTTTTCCTCGAGTTTTTAGGGGTAAATGTTTTTTCACCTTGTGGATTTGGTGATGAAGTATTGATGGTGGTTTGTGTGGCTTCCTGGGACACCAATTAAGTACGGGTGAATAATAACAAAAGGACGAGGAAGAGGAAGACAAGGAGGAGGAGGAGGAGGAGGAGGAGATAATGTGACACGACTAAATGATGTAGAAGACAAAATCAGATAAAGTTTACGCCTAAAACACACATTCACCGCCATGATAGTCAAGTGGATAGAGCGTTGGCCTGTCATTCTGTGGTTAGCCGCCGCCGGTTCGATTCCTCACTGCTCCCGGGATTTTTCACTGACTTATTCAGGGGGTTACTGTCCCCCCTTGAGCAAGGTGATGGGGTTGTGTGGTGTGTGAGGTCCCAGCATAACCCAAAGATCGGTAATAATGAGCTCTAAACTCGGGAGGGTGAAACTGGCGATCACAAGTCCGATTCGGGTGGACACACACACACACACACACACACACACACACACACACACACACACACACACACACACACACACACACACACACACACACACACACACACACACACGCACACGCACACGCACAAATACAATATAATAATCTGAATACTAAATTGATCTGTTCTTAATAATGTAATGTATGGAATTTACTTATTTCTGATACTGTCTGATCGATCAACCTTGACCTTTTGTTACTACGTATGTCAATAACTGTCGAAATAAACGTACCATTTTATCATAACTGTTATCATCATCATTATTATAATTATAGCCTTGTACTTATACACTTATGCTGATTCCACCCTCGCAGCCCTAAACAACACCATGATAAGCGCCTGGAAATCAACAAGATGCAGCTGCCTGCGGTACCTGGAACTGTCGCCGATAGGAACTATCGCCGATATCGGCGACTGTTCCAATTTTTCACGTCGGCGGGAGTTCCAATTGTCGGCGACAGTTCTAGTTCTTGATCTTGATATTACAGTACCCAATATATCATTTAATAAGCTTTTAATCATGTTTCTGCATTCAGGGATTAAATACCAGCAATAACTTGAACTATCACAGACTTTCAATGGGAGAAATATACTTGTAAAGTTGTCAACACCCTTCTCCTGACTCCGCCCCCTTGGAGACTTGACCTGGCGCAGCATCGCAAGTGACGCAAGGCGATCGCAATAGTACGGCCCTAGGTGTCTTGAAGACACCTTCACCTCCCTCTCCTTAATTCTCTCCTTCTCTCATTCCATCC
>JACEEZ010021124.1:37751-40251 GCA_016584305.1 Chionoecetes opilio | reverse complement strand
GGCGGCCAGTTCACTGTTGAGGACGGACTTTCGCACGCTCGCCCGCATGCGCTTCGGAGTATGTGCCGACGTTGAGGGCCTCTCGTCGTCGCCATCGTTGAAGACGTTCCCTTCGTGTGCGCGCCGCAACGGCCGGGTAGGACTGTTGCCGGCACTGGCACTGGAGTCGGAAGAACTGCCCGCGGAATAACTGCCCGAAAGCACAACGGACCGGTCAAGCTCAAGGCACACTTTCGCCTCCGCTTCCGCCCGCCGGCGATTCGTTGACTCCAACTTCTCCTTGACCTTCTTCTCTTTGACAGCAAGGGACATGTCTCGAGAACCGAAAGAACCGCGGGGCTCGTCCTCCCAGCAGCAGAGAAGGTCAGCAGGAAGGACCGGTCCTCTTCCTCTGTGAGGAGTGTAAGCGCATCTTGGTGCGCGATGTCGAAGAGGCGACGCAGGGATGCGACGAATGCCTCTTCCCTCGCCACCTGGGTCGGCCCGCGCTTCGACTTGCTCTTCTTCAAGGAGACCCACTCATCGTAGAGTCGGATGAGTTTGTCGCGCGCCCGGTGGGCTGCCTGGACTGGAATGCGTGCCCGGGCCCAGAATGCGAGTACCTCCTCGATCACCTTGGCCGCCGCGGGCTTCTTCTCGTGCTTCAGTTCCAAATGAAGGTGCAGGAACAGACGGAGAGCTTGTCCTCGTGTTGGGAGTCGGCTTCCCGTAAGTTCGTTCAGTGTACTATGTACAAGGTACACAGTCGTGTTTGACCTAGTCGTCGCCATCGCAACTCTGGGGAAACAGGAGAGGGGAAGGCTATTATTAGTCAATTATATAAACATTTTATGTAATGCGTCAAAAGAAGAAACATGTCAAATGGATGAGGATGATTGGAAATTCCCTGAGGAACAGCACTTTCTGGGCAACAAAAATGTAACAGAGCGAATAAAAAACGAACCAAACTGTTATAGAGGCGTTGGTAAACAGTTTCTAAGAGCCCACGGTGCCAACCGACACTCCTTTCCGGTCGAAACGTGCACTAAGACTGAGCCAACCAACGGGCAAAATACGGCCCCGGAACGCGGGCTAACGAGTTTTTGCCTGTTTTGGCCAGACCTGGCCTGGCTCCGATCGACCGGAAGTGGTGTAATAAACAATTGTTAGACAAAAAAAAAGCCAAAATACGTCGGAAATGCAATTTAATGATGGAAAATGTTGTTCGAAATATGTTTAAAGTAAATTTGAAAAAGTTGATTTTTCCCGAAAAATGTCAACTTTGACCTCAATTCGCGACCTCTAAATATTAATATTTTTTTTAATCCTTTTGCACACATTATTTTGTACGGGAATGAAACCAGAAAACCACCCGCACACCTAAAAATCGGATAAAATAAAATTCACTATATGGCTAAGTGCCACCCTAATATATATATATATATATATATATATATAATATATATATATATATATATATATATATATATATATATATATATATATATAATATATATATATATATATATATATATATATATATATATATATATATATATATATATATATATATATACATATATATATATAATTATATATAATATATATATATATATATATATATATATATATATATATATATATATATATATATATATATATATATATATATATATATATATATATATATATATATATATATATATATATATAATATATATATATATATATATATATATATATAATATATATATATATACATATATATAATATATATATATTATATATAATATATATATATATATATATATATATATATATAACATATACATATACATATACATATACATATACATATACATATACATATAATATATCATATATATATATATATATATAATATATTATATATATATTATATATATATATATATATATATATATATATATATATATATATATATATATATATATATATATATATATATATATATATATAATCTATATATATAATATATATATATATATATAATATATATTATATATACACACACACACACGCCAGACCCCTTGGAAAATCAGTTCGAATTTGACCCCAAGCATTTATTATGATTACATAAATAAACTAAAAAAAAATAAAAAAATATTTGCACTTGGCCAATCCATTATGATGAAAATAAAATACACACACACACACACACAACACACACACACACACACACACACACACACACACACACACACACACACCTGGACAGCTCGGTGGGTTACAGCGTCAGGCACCAATCTGTCGTCCGGAGTTCGATCCCCGGTCCCACTCATTACCAGGAATTTTTTCACTGATAAATTACTGTCTCCCTTGAGCAAGTGGATGGGTGGGTGTTGTGTGTCAGGCCAGCATTACCCAAAGATCAGTATTATGAGCTCCAAGCTCGCACCGGGAGGGTGAAACTGCCGATTGCAGTCCGACTCGCGGACAAGACCATGGGTGAACAGCCATGGCGTTTTACAATTGAGGGGGT
>JACEEZ010021124.1:0-36270 GCA_016584305.1 Chionoecetes opilio | reverse complement strand
AAAAACATGTCAATGATGAGGATGATTGGAAATTCCCTGAGGAACAGCACTTCTGGGCAACAAAATGTAACAGAGCGATAAAAAACGAACAAACTGTTATAGAGGCGTTGGTAAACAGTTTCTAAGAGCCCACGGTGCCAACCGACACTCCTTTCCGGTCGAAACGTGCACTAAGACTGAGCCAACCAACGGGCAAATTACGGCCCTGGAACGCGGGCTAACGAGTTTTTGCCTGTTTTGGCCTGACCTGGCCTGGCTCCGATCGACCGGAAGTGGTGTAATAAACAATTGTTAGACAAAAAAAAGCCAAAATACGTCGGAAATGCAATTTAATGATGGAAAATGTTGTTCGAAATATGTTTAAAGTAAATTTGAAAAAGTTGATTTTTTCCCGAAAAATGTCAACTTTGACCTCAATTCGCAACCTCTAAATATTAATATTTTTAAAAATCCTTTTGCACACATTATTTTGTACGGGAATGAAACCAGAAAACCACCCGCACACCTAAAAATCGGATAAAATAAAATTCACTATATGGCTAAGTGCCACCCTAATATATATATATATATATATTATAATATATATATATATATATATATATATATATATATATATATATATATATATATATATATATATAATATATTAGGGTGGCACTTAAAAATAGATTTTTTATTTTTAATGCGTGCGGGTGGTTTTCTGGTTCCATTCCCGTAAAAAATAATGTATGCAAATTTGTTTTGAAAAATATTAATATTTAAAGGTCGCGAATCGAGGTAAAAGTTGAGATTTTTGGGGCAAATTTCAAGATTATCAAATTAGTTTCTGACGTTGTTGTTACACTATAATTGGATGATTAAAAGGCATTTCTTAGTCATTTTCATATTGTTTATTGGTATTTCACTCAGTTTTGGTCACACCGGAATGCTGGTCTACTCCAGGTCCCCCTCTCTTGCAGAGTATTAGCCCCTCATCGGGGGGGGGGGATCATGGGCAGTGGGCACCCATCTCTCACTCTATATGTGGCCTGGTTAGCAGTCGCAGTCGACTTGCGGGCGTCGGGGTACCGCTTCCTGTGGTCCTCAACGACCTGCAGGAGGAACTGGCGCTGTTCCTCGTCCTTCGTGAGGGCCTGGTTGTAGGCCTGCATCAGCGCCACACCGCGCTCGGCGAAGTCATTCACCACCCGCAGCTCCCGGACTACACGAGCGGCGGCTTGGTAGCTGCTGTCCTCCTCCCAGTCGGCTGGATCCTTGTTGAGGAACCCCGCCTCCAGGTCGAGGATCTTGAAGAGCTGCTTGGACGACGGCGTGACGAAGCTCGCCACCGTCTTGGTTGCAAGAGCGGCGCTCTTGATGTCCACTGCGGACTTGCGGGGCGGGTCCTCGTCCTCCTCCTCCTCCTCCTGCAAGTCTATGGCCTGGACCATGTCTCGCTTGACCCCGAGGGGAAGGTCGGGGTCGAAGAGTGCCAGAGCCACCAGCCGCTCGCTCAAGTACCACAGGTGGCGGCCGAAGACCGGGACTGTCGCCTTCGACAGCTCCTTGTCGGGGTAGGCGCGGAGCGCGTTCACGAAGGCCAGGTCCAGCGCCGGCGCAGCAGCGGCGAGTGGAGTCCGGAACCAGGCGGCGGCGTACGTAGCGGACGACGAACAGCGCACAGCGCCTGATGCCCTGGGGCCTCGGCTGCCGTCAGCCGGAACTGCTCCCTGAAGAGGAAGACCTTCACAGCGTAGATGGCCCTTTGCCATCCACCTGGCCCGGTGGAGCGGTCCGGGGCGGGAGAAGCGGATGCCGCGCTTCGGAACTCCGCCGAGAGCAATTACGCAGAGCTCCAGAAGTTCCCGGTAGTCGGCCCGGGGCTGGGCGTGGTCGAGGAAGCGGCGGAAGTTGACCAGCAGCTCGTCCCGCTCGGAACGTCATCGGCGGTGAACGGCTCCGGCGTGGGTCCTGTCGATGAACTCCCACCCGCCTTGGAACCTCTTGAACAGCTGGATGTCGGGGCCGCTAGAGACTCCAAGGCAGGTGGAGAAGGCCTTCTCCAGGACCAGCTCGTATACGTGGTGCCGGCAGGCCAGGTGGAGGACGGGCCGATCCAGCTTCTGCTCGATGAGGGTACAAGCCCCGTTCACCAGCCCGCTGTTCACCGCCGTGGTGTCGAAGCTGAGACCGCGGACCCGCTCCTCCAGCTCCCAGTCCTCCAGCGCTGTGAGCACGGCCTGAGCGCAGTCCTGTGCTCGGCCGGACGGGAGCTTGGGGACGGTGAGGAGCTTGACCACTCCGCCCCCCGACACCAGGACCGGGAGCCGGTCGACGCTCCCTCCCCCGCCATCGCTCTCCGGGACGATCTTTCCGTCCCAGTGGACGATGAGAACGGCGTCGGGGTTGAACGCGGCCTTGATCTCCTTGGCAGCCTCCTCTCGGAACTTCATCCGAGCGCGCCTGAAGGATTCGCGGTTCAGCACCAGCTCGGCGGGGTCGTGTCCTAAGTTCCGTGCTGCAGCTGACAACACGTGAACCGCATTGCGGTTGGACACCTTGGTCCGGTCGAGCGCGGCGGCCAGTTCACTGTTGAGGACGGACTTTCGCCCGCATGCGCTTCGGAGTATGTGCCGACGTTGAGGGCCTCTCGTCGTCGCCATCGTTGAAGACGTTCCCTTCGTGTGCGCGCCGCAACGGGCGGGTAGGACTGTTACTGGCACTGGAGTCGGAAGAACTGCCCGCGGAAGAACTGCCCGAAAGCACAACGGACCGGTCAAGCTCAAGGCACACTTTCGCCTCCGCTTCCGCCCGCCGGCAATAAGTTGACTCCAACTTCTCCTTGACCTTCTTCTCTTTGACAGCAAGGGACATGTCTCGAGAACCGAGAGAACCGCGGGGCTCGTCCTCCCTTTGGGCCAGCAGGAAGGACCGGTCCTCTTCCTCTGTGAGGAGTGTAAGCGCATCTTGGTGCGCGATGTCGAAGAGGCGACGCAGGGATGCGACGAATGCCTCTTCCCTCGCCACCTGGGTCGGTCCGCGCTTCGACTTGCTCTTCTTCAAGGAAACCCACTCATCGTAGAGTCGGATGAGTTTGTCGCGCGCCCGGTGGGCTGCCTGGACTGGAATGCGTGCCCGGGCCCAGAATGCGAGTACCTCATCGATCACCTTGGCCGCCGCGGGCTTCTTCTCGTGCTTCAGTTCCAAATGAAGGTGCAGGAACAGACGGAGAGCTTGTCCTCGTGTTGGGAGTCGGCTTCCCGTAAGTTCGTTCAGTGTACTATGTACAAGGTACACAGTCGTGTTTGACCTAGTCGTCGCCATCGCAACTCTGGGGAAACAGGAGAGGGGAAGGCTATTATTAGTCAATTATATAAAAATTTTATGTAATGCGTCAAAAGAAGAAACATGTCAAATGGATGAGGATGATTGGAAATTCCCTGAGGAACAGCACTTTCTGGGCAACAAAAATGTAACAGAGCGAATAAAAAACGAACCAAACTGTTATAGAGGCGTTGGTAAACAGTTTCTAAGAGCCCACGGTGCCAACCGACACTCCTTTCCGGTCGAAACGTGCACTAAGACTGAGCCAACCAACGGGCAAATTACGGCCCTGGAACGCGGGCTAATGAGTTTTTGCCTGTTTTGGCCTGACCTGGCCTGGCTCTGATCGACCGGAAGTGGTGTAATAAACAATTGTTAGACAAAAAAAAGCCAAAATACGTCGGAAATGCAATTTAATGATGGAAAATGTTGTTCGAAATATGTTTAAAGTAAATTTGAAAAAGTTGATTTTTCCCGAAAAATGTCAACTTTGACCTCAATTCGCGACCTCTAAATATTAATATTTTTGAAATTCCTTTTGCACACATTATTTTGTACGGGAATGAAACCAGAAAACCACCCGCACACCTAAAAATCGATAAAATAAAATTCACTATATGGCTAAGTGCCACCCTAATATATATATATATATATATATATATATATATATATATATATATATATATATGTTTTAAAGGTTACGCATGCAGAAATGGATTAATACTGCACATTATACTAAGCAAAAAATAATCTGTTAAGTGGTAACGGCGGTAGCGATCGACCGACCGCAGTTCTCGTCCACTATAACCATTTAGCCCACATGAACGCGTCTTCATATGTCGCCGTTCTCTTCTAACAATCGCCTCCTCCTTTTTCATCACCAGTAGCTACGTATATGTATGCCCCTAAAGTTAAAACATTAACAACAAATCTCCGTGCCTCCCGCTGTCATCGCTTTCATCTTTGTTATTTTTGGGTGAAGCGGTTGACCCAACCGTGTGCTAGATGTGTTGTCAGTGTTCGACGAACAGGTCCAACCAAATACAAGTTTGGTTCGACGAAACAGTCCGACGAAACGCCTCGTGTGATACCCGCTTAAGGAGTCGCCAAATATACACAAAACTGATTCACTTCACTGGCCAGTAGCATACACACACACACACACACACACTCTCTCTCTCCCTCTCTCCATGTACTTTACATATAGTCATTTAAGTATTATAATTTTCGTATGTATATTTTACTTTTTAATATACATATTACTTATTTATGTCTTAAATAAAAGTTAAAATAAAATAATACATATGCGTAATACCCATCCACCCTCCATGGAAATACCGCACAGCGCAGTGTGACAAGCGGGTTTTTGCCAATGCTGGGCGGGGCATCAGCCTGACTGTCGGACCTCACTCACTGGTGAAGTGCGCGGCTAGCAGGGCCTCTCCTCTCATCCTACCTCCACCTCCAATCTCCATGGTTCCAACCATCTCATAGTGCCATGCTTCACCACCTCCACCACTCCACAGTTCACTCCGCCCTCACTAACCGTACAACCTGATTATCATACATCGTGAAAGTTACATGCTGGGTGTATTCAGGCGACAGTGACACTAATAGACGCCAGGATGCAGCAACTTTGTAGGGTCTGGCAGCACAGCGGGCTTTTTGTTACTTTTTTTTCTTTTCTCCTTAGCCGGACCCTCATGATGTAAAACACAAGAAAAAAACCCATTGGTTTTGAAGTCTTGCCAGCTTAAAACTCTTGTATTATGCTTTTCATAGCAACACCACTAACAGTTTTTGGGCGGATTGGCAGCCCATTACCCAATCCCCGATTCCTTCCTGCAGCTTCAGCAACTGTTACATGTTAGGAGGGTTCAGCCAGGCATAATGATCCCATATAAGCCTTCATCACCAGGTAGTACTAACAGGTAGCAGGATAGAAGAGGACTGGCTGTTTTATTCTTGAATATAAGCATGACAAACACCATCCAAACATCTGGGTTGCATATTGTGGTGCCCACCAAATGTGAACACTTTTTTGCTAAATTCAAGCTTTGGTCATATTATCACCTTATTTCCAAGCGTGAATTCATGAAATCAAAGCTCATCAATGTGAGTGAGCACTATCTTTTATTTTCTGAAGCATGGATCCATTACAAGCAGGGTTGTTAGATTTAAATCAAGTTGATTTTAATCATTGATTTAAATCAAATGCTTTTTTTTTTTTAAATCACTGATTTAAATCATAACCTTATCATTATTTGCAAACGAGAGGGGAAAGAAGGAAAATTAAGCAAATGGGCTTTATGAACACCAATTTTATCATTGTAGTATAATTATATCATAATGAGACACAATGAGTGGTGCGGGGGAATCCACTGTGGCACTTTTAGATAGCAAATTGCCATGTGGCTGTTTTCACAGCAAAAAATTTTTTTTCTCAATTCTGTATATATATTTTTGTTGTACTGTACAAAAAGCCACACTACTATAACCAAAAGTTGAATGTGCATGTTACTTTTGTTTATAAAAAGCCAAAGTGATATTAACCAAAGTTTAATATGCATTATGATTAATTATATTATCAAACAAAAAATATAATTCTCTTGTTTAACTGCCGAAGTATTTGTTACTACAACAAAAATCGCATTGAATCCAATTGACTTCCCATTGGAAAGTCAAGTAGCAAGGATGACTATGAAAAATTAGGCCGAACAGTACGATATAGCAAAATCAGGCAATATTTTGTGTAGCTGACTCTCATCACAGACAGAATGATGACCTTTCATATGCCAGCTAGGAGGTTATTACCGGAGGTCAAATTAATAATCATTTGGTGTGTCTTGGGGGGGGGGGGGGAAGCTTGCAGGACGGTAAAGACCACCCACTCGATCCCCCAGCCTATAGGAACCACGAATGGGACAGGACCAGTCTGGAGGTGTTTTCGCGAGTATCATTGCAGCCTGGGCCAGCCTAGACCGGTCTAGACCGGCCTGGCAAACGTCGCGAAAACGCGCTTATAGACATAGGCCTATTGATGTGAAACGTCCATCACAGAAATAAAAATATGTAAATTCATCTGTATTTCATGTTATATGCATATTTTATGCACTTTCTATCTCTTTTTAGTTATAAATATGCTAAATAATATCCTGTAGTAGTTAGATTTCATGTAGAACATCAAATTAATAAAAAAAAAAAAAAAAAAAAAAAAAAAAATCAGATTTTTTTATTTAAAAAAAAAAATCAACAATATCAACAACCCTGATTACAATATTATCTCAGTTGGGTATAGAGCACCGTTTTTGTGCAATGTTCAGTACTAGGCAAAGATATAACGGGAATCCAGGTGAAGCCGAGTCACAGGGAACGGGGTGAAGGCTACAGGGACTCAGGAGGCTACCTCCACAACTTTTTATATATATATATATATATATATATATATATATATATAGAGAGAGAGAGAGAGAGAGAGAGAGAGAGAGAGAGGAGAGAGAGAGAGAGAGAGAGAAAAAAAAACCAATAGAAATATGATTTCTCAAAGACATCACAGGGATGTGGGAGACCACATATATGTAATAAATGGCTCTGTCATCCTTAAAATCATACTTAGTCCTGTATTTTCTGTGGTAAGCAAGGCTACAATGTCAAAAAGTTACTGTCTAGTACTTCTTTCTGCTACCATGGAGATTCTTGTCTTTTCCAGGTGTTTTATGGAAGCATGTATTTGTTAACCCATTTATCCTCTGATGATCTTCACACTATTAAGTACATGTTAAAACCTTCAGGCAAGTGGTGTGTAATATTACACCCACTCATCAGAAGCATGCGGTAGCATTGTACAGGCTTACAAGGTGTCTTGCTGCCGAACAAAAATAGGTGCATACTATTGTATGTCATGGCTAACAGTAGACAGGGGAAGCTTTGCAGCACAAGCCATCATGTACAGGTCAGCATCTAGATACCCAGAGCATTTCCATGCTACTCTGCCTAGAGTAAGTCTAGCAAACCACAGAGTCACTCCTCTTATGACTGTTTTCACTTGTTTATAAGACTGCAGGTTTTGTCTTAAGTTTCTTAGACTTTTCTCATGTAACTACAGAACGTCTTTACAAATCTCATCCAAGCCACACCCACTAAGTTTTTGTTTGCTGCAGGTGTAGGTTAATACAATGTCTATTTCGTATTTCCATTCACCTCAGGGGCCCCAAATGCTGACGAGGACGGCAACTTCATCCCAGACGAGTTCTCAGATATGATGCTGCCAAAGCAGTATCTTTATCGCACTTGGAAGGGGGTACACGAAGTAAACAGGATGATCCAGGAGCCATCACGGGAGAAGCTGCTGCCAGATCCAGTGAAGGAGCCGTACTTCCAGCCCCCGTACACACTGGTGATGGAGCTGCGTGATGTGCTGGTGCACCCGGAGTGGACGGTGGGTCTGGCCGCTGCAGGTGTTGGGGCACATGTGGGCATAGGAACCAACTACAGGCACTTATGATCTCAAATAGGATTAGGATAAAGTGGGATTGAACAGTCAGGTCAAACATGGTTACATGATTTTTTTTAAAGAAGCATAACACACTCAGCTGTACAGCTTCTTTCATTTCATCAATCTTTGTAGCTCAACTAGAAACTGTAACTTATAATGCATTTGTATGTTATGACCCACACATAACGTTGTTTTCCGAGGGATGTGTTCACGAGTNACGAAACAAGCTATCTACCAATCAACGACGCCGCTAATAGGCTGCGTGGCAGGCAGACTTCGGCTATAAATAGTACTTCACCTCGCATCTAAATCATGCTCACCTCTACACCTGAGGAGAAAACATCTTCCATATGCTGCTGAAGAAGGGTTCTTAGACCCGAAATCGCGATACAGCAAACATGACAAGCTACGGCGAAGTCATAAAAGTGATTACAAAAGAGAATAAGACACTCTTAAGACAAAAAGAAATATCTTTAAAATATAATAAACGCTGAACTAGCTATCACTTTTAACGAGATCTGTCTCAGAGAAAATCTCCTGCCGTATATACCCTCTCTCTCTCTCTCTCTCTCTCCCTCTCTCTCTCTCTCTCTCTCTCTCTCTCTCTCTCTTCTATATATATATATATATATATATATATATATATATATATATATATATATTAGGGTGGCACTTAAAAATTGATTTTTTATTTTTAATGCGTGCGGGTGATTTTCTGGTTCCATTCCCGTAAAAAATAACGTATGCAAATTTGTTTTGAAAAATATTAATATTTAAAGGTCGCGAATCGAGGTAAAAGTTGAGATTTTTGGGGCAAATTTCAAGATGATCAAATTCGTTTCTGACGTTGTTGTTACACTATAATTGGATGATTAAAAGGCATTTCTTAGTCATTTTCATATTGTTTATTGGTATTTCACTCAGTTTTGGTCACACCGGAATGCTGGTCTACTCCAGGTCCCCCTCTCTTGCAGAGTATTAGCCCCTCATCGGGGGGGGGGGGATCATGGGCAGTGGGCACCCATCTCTCACTCTATGTGGCCTGGTTAGCAGTCGCAGTCGACTTGCGGGCGTCGGGGTACCGCTTCCTGTGGTCCTCAACGACCTGCAGGAGGAACTGGCGCTGTTCCTCGTCCTTCGTGAGGGCCTGGTTGTAGGCCTGCATCAGCGCCACACCGCGCTCGGCGAATTCATTCACCACCCGCAGCTCCCGGACTACACGAGCGGCGGCTTGGTAGCTGCTGTCCTCCTCCCAGTCGGCTGGATCCTTGTTGAGGAACCCCGCCTCCAGGTCGAGGATCTTGAAGAGCTGCTTGGACGACGGCGTGACGAAGCTCGCCACCGTCTTGGTCGCGAGAGCGGCGCTCTTGATGTCCACTGCGGACTTGCGGGGCGGGTCCTCGTCCTCCTCCTCCTCCTCCTGCAAGTCTATGGCCTGGACCATGTCTCGCTTGACCCCGAGGGGAAGGTCGGGGTTGAAGAGTGCCAGAGCCACCAGCCGCTCGCTCAAGTACCACAGTGGCGGCCGAAGACCGGACTGTCGCCTTCGACAGCTCCTTGTCGGGGTAGGCGCGGAGCGCGTTCACGAAGGCCAGGTCCAGCGCCGGCGCAGCAGCGGCGAGTGGAGTCCGGAACCAGGCGGCGGCGTACGTGCGGACGACGAACAGCACACAGCGCCTGATGCCCTGGGCCTCGGCTGCCGTCAGCCGGAACTGCTCCCTGAAGAGGAAGACCTTCACAGCGTAGATGCCCTTTGCCATCCACCTGGCCCGGTGGAGCGGTCCGGGCGGGAGAAAGCGGATGCCGCGCTTCGGAACTCCGCCGAGAGCAATTACGCAGAGCTCCAGAAGTTCCCGGTAGTCGGCCCGGGGCTGGGCGTGGTCGAGGAAGCGGCGGAAGTTGACCAGCAGCTCGTCCCGCTCCCGAACGTCATCGGCGGTGAACGGCTCCGGCGTGGTCCTGTCGATGAACTCCCACCCGCCTTGGAACCTCTTGAACAGCTGGATGTCGGGGCCGCTCGAGACTCCAAGGCAGGTGGAGAAGGCCTTCTCCAGGACCAGTTTCGTACACGTGGTGCCGGCAGGCCAGGTGGAGGACGGGCCGATCCAGCTTCTGCTCGATGAGGGTACAAGCCCCGTTCACCAGCCCGCTGTTCACCGCCGTGGTGTCGAAGCTGAGACCGCGGACCCGCTCCTCCAGCTCCCAGTCCTCCAGCGCTGTGAGCACGGCCTGAGCGCAGTCCTGTGCTCGGCCGGACGGGAGCTTGGGGACGGTGAGGAGCTTGACCACTCCGCCCCCCGACACCAGGACCGGGAGCCGGTCGACGCTCCCTCCCCCGCCATCGCTCTCCGGGACGATCTTTCCGTCCCAGTGGACGATGAGAACGGCGTCGGGGTTGAACGCGGCCTTGATCTCCTTGGCAGCCTCCTCTCGGAACTTCATCCGAGCGCGCCTGAAGGATTCGCGGTTCAGCACCAGCTCGGCGGGGTCGTGTCCTAAGTTCCGTGCTGCAGCTGACAACACGTGAACCGCATTGCGGTTGGACACCTTGGTCCGGTCGAGCGCGGCGGCCAGTTCACTGTTGAGGACGGACTTTCGCACGCTCGCCCGCATGCGCTTCGGAGTATGTGCCGACGTTGAGGGCCTCTCGTCGTCGCCATCGTTGAAGACGTTCCCTTCGTGTGCGCGCCGCAACGGCCGGTAGGACTGTTGCCGGCACTGGCACTGGAGTCGGAAGAACTTCCCGCGGAAGAACTGCCCGAAAGCACAACGGACCGGTCAAGCTCAAGGCACACTTTCGCCTCCGCTTCCGCCCGCCGGCGATTCGTTGACTCCATCCAACTTCTCCTTGACCTTCTTCTCTTTGACAGCAAGGGACATGTCTCGAGAACCGAGAGAACCGCGGGGCTCGTCCTCCCTTTGGGCCAGCAGGAAGGACCGGTCCTCTTCCTCTGTGAAGAGTGTAAGCGCATCTTGGTGCGCGATGTCGAAGAGGCGACGCAGGGATGCGACGAATGCCTCTTCCCTCGCCACCTGGGTCGGCCCGCGCTTCGACTTGCTCTTCTTCAAGGAGACCCACTCATCGTAGAGTCGGATGAGTTTGTCGCGCGCCCGGTGGGCTGCCTGGACTGGAATGCGTGCCCGGGCCCAGAATGCGAGTACCTCATCGATCACCTTGGCCGCCGCGGGCTTCTTCTCGTGCTTCAGTTCCAAATGAAGGTGCAGGAACAGACGGAGAGCTTGTCCTCGTGTTGGGAGTCGGCTTCCCGTAAGTTCGTTCAGTGTACTATGTACAAGGTACACAGTCGTGTTTGACCTAGTCGTCGCCATCGCAACTCTGGGGAAAAGGAGAGGGGAAGGCTATTATTAGTCAATTATATAAAAATTTTATGTAATGCGTCAAAAGAAGAAACATGTCAAATGGATGAGGATGATTGGAAATTCCCTGAGGAACAGCACTTTCTGGGCAACAAAAATGTAACAGAGCGAATAAAAAACGAACCAAACTGTTATAGAGGCGTTGGTAAACAGTTTCTAAGAGCCCACGGTGCCAACCGACACTCCTTTCCGGTCGAAACGTGCACTAAGACTGAGCCAACCAACGGGCAAAATACGGCCCCGGAACGCGGGCTAACGAGTTTTTGCCTGTTTTGGCCTGACCTGGCCTGGCTCCGATCGACCGGAAGTGGTGTAATAAACAATTGTTAGACAAAAAAAAGCCAAAATACGTCGGAAATGCAATTTAATGATGGAAAATGTTGTTCGAAATATGTTTAAAGTAAATTTGAAAAAGTTGATTTTTTCCCGAAAAATGTCAACTTTGACCTCAATTCGCGACCTTTAAATATTAATATTTTTTAAAATCCTTTTGCACACATTATTTTGTACGAGAATGAAACCAGAAAACCACCCGCACACCTAAAAATCGGATAAAATAAAATTCACTATATGGCTAAGTGCCACCCTAAATTATATATATATATATATATATATATATATATATATATATATATATATAATATATATATATATATGTATATATATATATAATATATATATATATATATATTTTACGTAAATATGTACGTATATATATATATATATATATATATATATATATTATATATATTTTATATATATATATATATATATATATATATATAGGGGCTCGCGGCAGAAGGGTACTAAGCGCCACCGGGCCAAAAAGATGTTTCATTTAAGAGACCTGAATTTCCGCTATACAGGATGGTGAAGTTAACATCCTTTTCGACATTCCATAAGGTCGAAAGTCCTATTTATTTACAAAGTGATTTCTGTTCGATTACTTGGAACAATTTAGGCAGGGAAGGCCGTGGCAGAAGGGTACTATCTCCACCCGCGCTCAACCAACCAATGTGAGACGAGACGCACTCCTGACTCAAGCGTTGACCAATGAGAGCGTGGATCGCCACCACTGCCGCCTAAGCCCGCCTTTTCCCCCTCCCTTCCCTCCCACGCAGAGAAGCAACGAGTGCTTTCTCTGGATTTACGTATTACTTCAATTACATGGGTTATTCCAGCAGTTTACAATACTTGCCATGAAAATCCTCTGCGTTTGGCGTCCGTGAGGGCTAACCACCCGAGTCAGACTTCGAAACTGACAGCGAGAACATCACCGAGGTCAGACTGCAGAAGGGACGGGCAGCCTGGTCCCGTAAGGTGTTTGACCTCTCTGTTCTCCGCCTTCCCAAGCACTACAGCCGCCCCTTAGCCCTCAAAAAGGAAATAGTGCGTGACCTCATGCCTGTCAACAAACAAACCTTCTACAACAACATAATCGACGCACACACAGTTGGCCTAACCGAAGACGTCTCACCCGACGAGGACCCCGATGACCTGGACGAGCTGTTGGAGTACCAGTAAAGGCATGGAGGGTGGGGTGGAAGAGTTGAGGGGAAGGGAGAGGGGCGGAGGAAATTAAAATGGAAGTCAAGACTAGGCTTGTCTACGCATGGATGGGGGAATAGAAAGAAATAAATAAATACCAATGATAATTTGTGATAAAAAAAAATTCTACATCAAATGAAAGCTGAGTTCCTCAGCTTATATTTGATATACAACACTTCATTCTAACTCAAACAGTTCTTGAGATAGTCATTCCCAAACATTCTCAATCTTTAACTGCGTTTTCTGACGAATATTGATTTTGTCGCATAGTACCCTTCTGCCGCGGGGGGCCTCATATATATAGTATATATATATTATATACGTAAATATGTAGTATATATATATATATATATATAATATATATATTATATTATATATATATATATATATATATATATATATATATATAACGTATATATATATATGTATATATATATATGTATAATATATATTATATATATATATATATATATATATATATATATATATTAAAATATATATATATATATATATCGCCGCACATCTGTGCGGCGACTTCCCATCCTAGAAGCGCTGTACATAAAAGAGATCAATCCCAAACTTAACGTACAGGCAAACGACCTACAAGCTCTACCCAGCATGAAAAGAACAAAAGCAAATAACAGCCTACTCACAGAAAAGCCAAGCGAAGACCAAACAACCAATCAGCGTCACCCACTCAAGAAGACGAGAAGCAAAAGCTATCTACCAATCACCGATGCCGCTAATAGGCTGCGTGGCAGGCAGACCGGCTATAAATAGCGCTTCACCTCGCATCTTAATCATGCTCACCTCAACTCCTGAGGAGAAAACATCTTGCACATGCTGCTGAAGAAAGTGAAAGTGAAAGAAGAAAGTTTATGTTCTTGTGCATTTTAAATACATTATTCCGTAAGTTGTAAGCATTCAACAAGCTTCCAAGATTGATTTAGAGAGAAATAGTGAAATAATAAATAGGCTCCCCGTATATAGATATGCCCCATCATCCCGCAATATATACCCAATATATATGAATGACAACAGTTGCTCTGAACATTGAAGATTAGTGATATTGACATTTTTAAGCATGAGTAAAGCACTGTAACGGTAACTTACTAGATAGTTCCAGTTTGATCTTGTTTATACGTCACAATTTTTCTCCACCACACTGGCACAAGCGGGACATTTCAAACTAGCTTGATGCACTTGCATCGTCCCTTGCAACCCTTTTTACATTTTGCATCTCCCTTGATGAAGTGCTGGTTTGGNCCTTCCCACCCCTAGAAGCGCTGTACAAAAAAGAGATCAATTTCCCAAACTTAACGTACAGGCAAACGACCTACAAGCTCTACCCAGCATGAAAAGAACAAAAGCAAATAACAGCCTACTCACAGAAAAGCCAAGCGAAGACCAAACAACCAATCAGCGTCACCCACTCAAGAAGACGAGAAGCAAAAAGCTACTACCAATCACCGATGCCGCTAATAGGCTGCGTGGCAGGCAGACCGGCTATAAATAGCGCTTCACCTCGCATCTTAATCATGCTCACCTCAACTCCTGAGGAGAAAACATCTTGCACATGCTGCTGAAGAAAGTGAAAGTGAAAGAAGAAAGTTTATGTTCTTGTGCATTTTAAATACATTATTCCGTAAGTTGTAAGCATTCAACAAGCTTCCAAGATTGATTTAGAGAGAAATAGTGAAATAATAAATAGGCTCCCCGTATATAGATATGCCCCATCATCCCAGCAATATATACCCAATATATATGAAATGACAACAAGTTGCTCTGAACATTGAAGATTAGTGATATTGACATTATTAAGCATGAGTAAAGCACTGTAACGGTACTTACTAGATAGTTCCAGTTTGATCTTGTTTATACGTCACAATTTTCTCCACCACACTGGCACAAAGCGGTACATTTCAAATGCTTGATTGCACTTGCATCGTCCCTTGCAACCCTTTTTGCATTTTGCATCTCCCTTGATGAAGTGCTGGCTTCAGGAAGTATGAGACCACAGGGGTTTCCAGTTGTGGGGATCGATCCATCCCCAATCCCCAGGTGAGGGCAGATCCATAACAACCTTGAGCATGTTTCCCCAGCAGTGGCCACCCGTGTACACAGCCCTCTTGACTTGTTGTACCAGGGCTCCTCTGGTAGGGGGAATAGCTTCCATGGCTCGTCCTTTCTTCGTGAAGAGTGTCTGTCGAGCTTCGTCTATGTTGACGAGATTGCTGGTGCGATCGTAGAGAAAAATGGTGAACCGCTCGAGCACTGCCACAACGTCATCAGAGATGTCTGCTGTCCCCGTGGAGAGATGAACTAACGCTGGCGTCAATTCGTCAAATATTTTCCAGGTATCCCAGGCTGTCTTCTTGCCCCGTGTATTAAATGACGAGACTGTGTCACACCCTGTGTATGCATGGAACATCGGGAGGACATGTGACTTATCTGGTCCGAAGAATGCTGCAATTTCATGTGCTGGAATATACCTGAAGTGCTGGCCTGTCCCAAAGGCCACCCAAAGCTCCTGGATTTTGAGTTTGGTTGTTGCTGCCACAGCCAATACCACTATATCTGTATCCACCGTACGCAGAAGAATTTTCTGAAATCCATCACGGACTGCATCCGCGAGATGTATCATCATTCGTGTATCAGCCTCCTCATGGTCACATGGGGCAAGATGACTGGTGTCGCGTGCGGGAATGCACGTCACATCTGAACCATCCGTGGTGACTATCTGCTTATCTGATACAGGATGTGTGATGTGTTTTGTCAAGAAGGCAAACAGTTCTGTTTTGCTTGCATCAATTCTCAGGAACTGCTGCCAATTTCCTGGAAGAACAGTGGATCCGTCAACTCTCCTTCGAATGCCTTTCCCACGTTTGTCCCTGGCTTGAGATTTCAGGCTGTTGTCACGGTACTGGTCCCAGACTATGTCCACACGACAGGCTCTTTGCAAGTGACCTTGTATGTGTGGCAAGAATACTTTCAGCGCATAATCATCAAAGGTTTTGGCAGCTACTGGTTACAGAACGTTCACCAACACTGCCCCGTCAAGGATAGTGACGTCAGTATCTGGTTTGGAGCATCACCTCTGACCTTGCGAAACTCTCTAGACACACCAATAGATCTGATTTGGTTCCCAGTCGTAACTTCCAAGCTGAGATAAAGACGGGGGACAATGGGACATGCTTGGTTTTCATGGCGGAAAAATTCTGCAAGATCACCATCTCGTGTTGAGACGCAATGTAGAGTCTTGAGAATAAAGAGCAGTCACTTTTTAGCGAAGTTACTTGCAAACTTGTCTTGGGATTTCTCTCTTGGGGGCCCGTCAGGGTGGAAAGGGTTTTTGGTAGAGACGTGAGCTCGCAATGTGCAGCGTCCCTGTGCATTCGGTCAGCGGTTCGAGTCCGCCTAGTTCGTGCTGACGTGGCGGCGTTTTTGTATAGTCAATAACCTTGTATTTGGGGTATTTGCAAAGTGTCTAGATAGGATGAAAATCTTATCTCTATCTTTTTCTCTTGGAGAGGATCGACTAAACAAGGGGAGTTTATCTTCTTCATTGGCTCAGTAAGAGGTACGGTTCGCTCCAGTAGACGGTCTGCTACGAAGGTCTTGTACTGTTGCTTACCTTCTCCTCAGCCTGTTAAACAGTAGAAACAACAGTTGGGTCAGCAATGTCTCTTGTGTCCAGCCGCAGCAAGTCTGTACTCTCTTCTAGGAAGGGTTTCCCATTTCCTCTATACGTTAACCAGACGTTTGACATGTTGAGAAAAGATACCTGTGAACTATTTTTTTGCTCATGGTGGCGTGTGTCTTGTTAATCCTTTTTTTAATTCCCTCCATGGATGCTTCAAACTCGGTAGTCATTTTTAACCAGTTCCGGCTAAGCCACCATCCATCTTCTAAGAGCATTTGGATTTTGGGAGTGAGTCCAACAAGTATATTTCGGGGGGGGTGCCGGGGACCCTATCTAGCCACTAGACTAAGAGCGGCCATTTTGTAAAATGGCCGCCACGGCTACCATAGGACGTTTTCGCGGTTGGGCCCCATATCTGAAATTTATTCATTAGACTATTATCTATGACTGTGCCAAATTTCATGTTTTTACGTAAAAAACCCACATTGTTACACCTTACTGCCTGACTATTGGGGCGTTCCCGGCGAATTCCCGAGCAGAAGGAAGGCGGAGAATCTAGGTGTTTTGGTTTGGTGAATGTGTACAGGGGGGCATGCACTACTTTTGAGGGGATGAGTGTGAGAAACATCAAACTTTGGTTTGAATTTCGCGGCTGGAAAGGCTCGTTTGGCTATAAAGACGGGAAAACGAGTTGCTTGGTTTGAGAGGGGACGCTATTTTGTTGTTGGCGCGAGAGGAGAGACTGGGTGGAGTAGTGGTGAGGCATTCTATGGTTTAAAAGCAGGTATGTGGTAATCATAATTTTCATGGGAGTTGCTAAGAGAGTGAGTGGGTTGGAGGGATGAAATAAGGGGAGGGTCACTTGCAGGAGTGTTTGACTTGGCGTGAGAAGTGGTCTGCGGTGACGCCGGGCTAGTGACTTGGCTGGTGAAGTTCCTGCAGTGACCTTGAGAGTTGTGTGGGGGGTTTGCCACACTGGCTGCACGGGTGGGCAAAATTGGAGTGGATATAAGAGGTGCCGGAGAGTGGAGGGTGATCACAGAGGGGGGTTTACCGTAACAAGCAGCAAGGAAAGTGTATGGGAATGGGTTTCTGTGAAAGTGGGAAGTGTTATTACTGTTTTTTTTACTCAGTTTTTTTTATGTGCAGTGTAATGTAACGCTTGGGAGTGTGGGTCAGAGGGTGTGTACTGGCGAAAGGATAAGAAAGGAAAAACTGTTTTCTATTTATGTTCTTTTGTAATTAAAACGGGTGAAAACAAACGTATTTCCTTGCACACTGGCAGGAGGTTTTGAGGGTTCCAACGTAACGTCACACTGGTGGGTCAGTGGGAGCCCTATCCAAGACGGGTGAGGGTAGCTCTATCCAACTCATTACATATAAAAATCCCCTCTTCTTCAATGACACTCAACTGTATCCTTCTACAATGAACATTCTAGGACTATCCCTTTACTAAAAATCTGAACTGGAAAACTCACATCTCATCTCTTGCTAAAACAGCTTCTAAGAAGTTAGGTGTCCTGGGCAGACATTCAGAAAGAGTTAAAGGGCACGGTGTTTAGCTTAAACTAAAATTCCTCGATTTCTACAACCCGGAAGTCGCGGGGATTCTTGTACGAAGATGGCATGGCGCTACGGTGTCACTATGGGTGATCTTTTCCGCTTGATAATCTCTCTATTCGTAACTGGTCTTCCTGCCATTGGGGGGAAACAACCACCCGGGAGGCGGGTCACAAACCCCGCTAACACCCGATACCCATCACGGCTGGATGGACAAGGGCTTGGGGGTTTTATTAAGGAAAGGGAGCCATTATACCTTCAGTCTGATGAGTGGCGGTTAGTGGCAGCTACCCGCCGGGGTGGTGAAGCGACTCAAGCGAGGTTGGGCTGCGTGTGAGGTGCCGCCGTTCACCACTCGGCCCATCACCCCATAACAAACTCATAATAAACTCACCACGAGGGTAAGAGATTGTTTATTATGGCCTAATTTCATTTGTATACTTTCCCTGTTCAGTTCTTGAGTCAGAAAACATCATATATACTCAATTTATGAGTTTTTTATGTATGTTGCGTGCTCTACGCCACTCTACCGTGGTCCCCTATGTTTTGACAGCTTAAAAGTCTTTAAGTACGTCATCAAATCGGCCCCCAGAATGCCAAAAATTTTCCCAAAACGCTGTTGAAGTCGCTAGGTCGTGAAGACCGGAAGTTAGCCTCTCTGAATGTAGCCCCTGTGGCGTCTGCGTTCTTTTTTTCTCCCTCCCAATTGCTTGCTCTCTAAAAAGCGGCCTTATCCGCCCCCTTATGGAGTATGTCTCACATGTTGGGGAGGGTCCACTCATACAGCTCTCCTAAAAAAGCCCCGCTGTGGGGAGTCACCTTGTCGTGGTGGGGGGGGCTTGAACGTGGTCGGACGGCGCCACCTACTCTGGCGGCCTGCGTGCCATTGTTGGGTTCGGTGGCCGTCGGCCTCGTGGACCAAGCGCTCCCCCTTCGTCACTGGGAGGGGGAGCCTTCCGGTGATGTCGTCTTTATGCTTCCTCCCCCTTTATCTCCTTTCTTAGGGCGATTCTAGGCCCGGTGAGACCTTCTCTCCGTCTCACGCTTCTTCTTCCTTTTATACTTCATGCTCCGCCCCCCACGTGTTTGCCGTGCGTGGCATCCTGTATATTCCCCACACGCCCCTCTATCTGGAAGTTGAGCCCACCGCGGGGGGGTTGTAGTTCCCTTCGGTGGGCAACACGCTTCTTTGGTAGGGGGGTTGGGGTAAGACGGGAGGTCCAGTGGGGCCCCCGCTGGATAAATCGGCTGGTCATGCGTTTGGCTAGGGCCAAGCGGAGGTTGCCTTGTGGGCACCGCCCCGTCCCGCGGCTGCCACCAGAAAATAGGAAATCGAAGCGTAAAACTTCCCTGCTACCCCTGGAGCGGGTGGGTGAGGTCCTTCCCCAACAGACAGCTTCCCCTCGTTGGGCTCCGTGGTGGGTGGGGGCGTGGGGAAGTGAAGTAATTTTGTTTATGTATAATACTAAAGATTTCCCCCGGGCCTACCTCTCTCCCGACGTCCGCTTGTCCTCGAATTCTCCCATTGAATCCTCTCACATTGCCACTCTGGCGCCTTTCCAGGCCCGACGTGGCCCGAAGCGGGCAGCCGCCCCTTCCTCCTCCTCAGCCCCCCGGTCTGGCGGTCCCCGCATCAAGGGACGCAGACAGGGATTGAGAGACGAGCCTGCCCTGGGGGCACTTCTACGTTGGACACCTTGCTTCTGCCCAAACGTGTCCCAGGAAATTGTCATACAGAGCATTACATGATATTTCAAGGCTTATGGTGTGGTTCGCCGCATCCGTCTTATTTATGATGACAATGGACAATCAATAGGTGCTACAAAATTTTGCTGCGGCAGATGATGCTTCCTCTGCTTATGAGGAAGCCCAAAGATGGAAATTGGAGCGAGACTACAGAGCCGAACTCATTCGCTCCGTAAATGTTGTAGACGGCCCTGATGACTACATCCCCAACACTTTTGAAAAAACTACAACATCTACTCCCCCTGTCCCCCACAGCCCTCCCCCTTCTTGTTACGTGGCTTATTAAAAGGAAAGTGGTGGCAACTTTTTCTTGCCCCCGCGTACTTAGAGAAGAAATTGGAATGATCCCGGAAGGAAAAACCACTGAAAAGGGTATGGCAGGGGGTTCTAATCCGAGCCAAAGACTTTACTCAGGCTCGGATGCTCTTCCACATGCCCATCACCGAAGACAGCATTTTCGATCCCAAATCAACCTCATCCAAAGTTCAATCCCATAAAGCGTAGTCTACAACTACGACCTCTTTGAGTTTTCGGAGGCAGAAATACTAAACATGTGCCCGGAAAAAGTTCAACAGGTCTATAAGGTCAGGGGAAGCAAAAACATGATCATTATAACTTTCTATGGATCAAGTCTCCCCGATTCCATCAGGATCGGCCCCCGCCCTCTAAAAAAAGCCTTTATCGACCGCCCTATGCAGTGCAAAATGATTGCTTACAGCTTTGGGCACGGCAAAATTTTTGTAAATCCCCTCCTCGCTGTGGTCGATGCTCGGCGTTGGGTTCCCATGCCACAGCTGACTGTACGTCAACTCCCTACTGCTTCCACTGCCGTGTTGATCACCCACCGAGTTCCCGACAGTGTGGGACTTATAAATTAGAAGAAGACATCCTTTATTTGGCCAACTCCCAATTTATCATCTTGGGAGCGCCAAGGAAGAGAACTTTCCCACAGCAAGCAGGCGGGGGGGGAAAAGCAGGACCTACGCATCCGCGATGGCTGCTGCTTCTTCTAAGACACCTAATCAGCCTCCTGCAGTTCCACCACCACATTCTCTTAAACCTAACCCATCCATCCCAATGAAGAATAAGTTCTCGCTACTGCCGTGTGATTCTGTGGAGTCTGCTGACTCCTCTCATAATGAGCCTCCAACCACCTCTAGTGTAGTGCATGCCGCTCGCGGGAAATATGACAATAGTGACTCCTCCTCTAAGAGGCTCCCAGAATCCCATCCTAATAAGGAGTCTCAGAAGCGAACTCGCAGTTCCACTGAGTCCTTAGAGTCAGTGGGCGTCCCTCCGGCTAAAATATCAATTGCTGAGCAGAAGGTGATGGACGTGCGTACAGATACACCTACTGATAGGTGTGGGATTTACTGACGTGACTCCTAATATCACTGCCCCTGTTACCACCCTGAAGCGGCTAGCGAAAACAGCTCTACATCACGCTGATGGCAAAGGTGTCATAAACTTATGGCCCCACAAGCAGTTGATAGCCATGCTGATAAGCAATCTTCAAGACCCTCGTCGGGAGCTATCAGTAAACTTAGAAGTGGTAAATCATCCGTCAGTAAATCGGCATCTTTGGTGGGACATACGGTATCTACTACTGCCGCGGGTCCTCGTATGAGAACCCCGATTTCACCGCCGGATGTACGCAAGCGCCAACCGACATCTGGGAATGTACAGAAAAGTAGTTTACCATCTTCTACAACACAGAAAAAAGATGCTGGGCTTTCAAATAGCGCAGCGCCCTACAAGCCGAAAGGGCTTCTGCATCAACTTCACGCACGAAATAACATCTTCAATCCTCCAATGGAAATTCGTGGATTACGTGAAAATTTGGGAGGAACTAGTCCTTCTCATCAACGAGTTGGACCCAGAAATTTTATCTGTTTACAAGAAACAATGATAGGCAGGGAAGGTTCTCTGCCCGACGGGTTTTATCCCTGTCCACACACCCACCCCAGCAGGTGGTGGCTTAGTGGTGGTTGTGGCCTTTACCATCGTCGGGATGTCCCCTTAACTGTCATCCCGCTGCAATCACCCTTGCAGGCTGTAGCAGGTCGTATCCATCTGCACAAGACCTACACTGTCTGCTCAATATATCTGCCTCCAAATGACGACATACCTCTCCAAGATCTTGAGGATCTTATCCGCCAGCTTCCCCGTCCATTTTTTCTCCTTGGAGACATGAATGGGCGGCATTTTCTGTGGGGGGATTCCGCCAGAAATCGTCGCGGTGATTCTCTCGTAACTCTTATAGATGGCAACAACCTAAATATATTAAACACAGGAGAACCTACAAATTTCCATTCTCAGAGGGGAACATTGATTTCTTTTGACCTATCACTCTCCCAGTCCACAGGTCGCCTCGACTTCTCATGGGAGGTGGCCGATTCTCTTCGGGGAAGTGACCATTATCCCATACTACTTAAAGCAGTGTCCTCGCCCCCTTCCCGATGTCTCCCAAAATGGAGACATGGAGACAATGGTCTCTCTCGTGTAGACTGGGAGGGCTTTCAAAAGGCTTGTGTTTTTGAACATCATATAGATGACTTTCCAACAATAGATGAGGCCGTTAGATTACTTTGTGTCTCGAATCCATTTTGCAGCTTCGCTGAGCATCCCCGCACATCTGGATCTTTCTCTCGCCGACCTGTTCCGGGTGGACTCAGGACTGTACGGCAGCGAGGAGTCACTCCCGCCTTTGCAGAGACGCAATACATTTCGCGGCCAATTTCAGTAGACCTAAAAAATATTTTTTCACAGGTCAAGAGCTAATACCGACGGGTTATGAAAGAGGCTCGTCACTCCTCTTGGGGGGCTTATATAAGTACGATCTGTGCATCTACCCCGGTGTCCAAGGTTTGGCAAAAAGTGAGGAAATGAAAGGGAAGTTTATCCCATCCTCCCCCCCAGTTCTATCGATTAATGGAGACCCTGTGGCAGATCCCCTTTACTGTAGCAGAGGAATTTGCTTCCCCTTTTGTGTCAGTGGCGCAGACAGACCTTGCGTCTCCAAGTGCTAGGGGCAGACTGCGACAAGAACAGAGAGGGATAGATTTTTCATCCAGAGGGGGAGAATCTTACCCAATGTTCTTTTTTCACCTCGTGAGCTATGTCAAGCCATGAAGGTTTGCGCTGACACTTCCCCCGGCCAAGATGATGTACCATTGCATGCTCTGTCATCTAAGAGATGAGGCTCTAGATTTCTTGTTGAGCATTATAATAGGATCTGGATTGAAGGAACCTTCCCAAGTAGCTGGGGTGTGGCGGTGGTGATTCCCCCATCCTAAGCCTGGAAGGACCACTCCCCTACCGACGAATTTCCGGCCCATATCCTACTTCATGGTGTGTAAGTTATTCGGGAAAAAAAGGTAAATAGTCGACTTGTATGGTTTTTGGAACGGGAAAACTTTTTCTCCCGTTCTCAGTGTGGATTCCGTAAGCATCACTCTACTACGGAAGCGCTTATTTCCTTAGAGTCATCCATATGCGGGGCATTCGCCTCTCGACAACACCATGTGACCATCTTTTTCGAACTTGAAAGTCTTACGACACGGCTTGGAGACACGGTATATTGCAATCTCTGTACGAGTTCGGGCTAAGAGGTCGTTTGCCTGTGTTCTCCAGAGTTTCCTAGCCAACCGGGTTCTTAGAGTTCGGTTGGCAACATACTGTCTTCTGACACCCGCTTCCAGGTGGCATCCCCCAAGGTACGTCTTGAGTGTAGCTCTGTTTCGCTGTGGCCATCAATGGGATTGTTGATGTACTGCATGAGGGATTGTTAGTACATTATACGTGGATGATTTATCTATCTCTTTTGCTGCTTCCAGGATGTCGGTTGCAGAGAGAAGACTTCAACTTGCTATTGATAAAGTTTGTGAATGGACGACGAATCGTGGCTTCCGGTTTTCTCCAACGAAGACTGTAGCGGTTCATTTTTGCAGAAAAACCCTGGGATTCATCCCGACCCAGACCTGTATCTTTACGGGGAAAAGATTTCCATTGTAGGGAAGAGACCCGGTTTTTAGGACTCATTTTTGACAATAGGGTGACTTGGGACCCCACCTTCGTGCTCTCAAGACTGACTGTCTCCGGGCCATGGATCTACTGAAAGTCCTCTCGCACAACCAGCTGGGGGGCTGATCGCGCTACACTCCTCTATCTTCACCGCTCACTTATCCTTTCGAAGCTTGAATATGGATGTGAAGTGTACTCCTCTGCCACACCCACTCGCTGCGGATGCTGGATTCGGTACATCATGTGGTGTCCGTCTGGCAACCGGGGCGTTCAGGTCATCTCCCATCCCAAGTCTATTGGTGGATGCTGGTGTCCTCCCATTGGATCTTCAACGCCATCCCTCCTGTTAAGATGTTGGTATCGCCTCCAACGCCTCCTGACTCAATAGCTTGCCGTGCTGTGTCTTGTGATTCAGGGTCGCAACTTTACCATGGCGAAGAAGCTTGCCAAAGCCCTTGGTTTCCGATTGACAGCTATTATGGAGACGCTATCCTTCCCTGCTTTACGGATCTGCCCGCATAGGCCTACGACAGTCGGTCCATGGCTTCTCCCAGAAGTGTCCCCTTTTTCAAAGGGCCCTTCCGCTCTCAAAAGGGTCTTTACCTCCTCAGGCTGAGCGTGCCCAGTTTTTAGACACTTTTGCAAAACATCAGAGTTCGGTCCCTGTCTTTACTGATGGTTCCAAATCAGACGAAGGAGTTGGTTACGGTGTCGTATTCCCCTCGTTAACAAAGGCGTTTAGCCTTCCAAGTGTTTCATCTGTTTTTACGACTGAAATAAATGCTATTTTTTATGCTCTCATGATTATTTTTACCCTTCCGGATGTTTCTTTTCAATTTTTAGTGATTCTTGTAGTGCTCTTCAATCACTATGTAATTTTAAAATCTCCCCATCCGCTGGTCAATGCCATCCTGGAATGGCTTTATCTGCTCAAGAGGCGAGGCCGGACGGTCAGCTTTTTTTGGGTACCGGCACATGTAGGTGTTGCCGGTAATGAGGGAAGCTGATGCCTGGCAAAAGCTGCAGCTAGAGACCAGCTCTATCACATTTTGCAGTGCCGGCTACGGAAACCCGCGCTCGGGAATCCATAGATCAGTTCACAAACAGTTGGCAGGAACGTTGGATTACTATAGGGCAAAATAACTGCGCACCATCCGCCAAAGTATCGAGGGCTGGAGCTACTGCGGTCTCTCCCGGAGATGGGAGACTGCCTTTTCAAAGATTGCGTATTGGTCACACTCTATATACTCATGGGTTCCTCATGGAGGGGGGGCCACCCTCCTTACTGTGATGATTGTTTGGCCCTTAACTGTGCGGCACTTGCTGGGCGAGTGTCCCCCGTCTTGGGACCTACGTGTGGCAATTTTTGTCCCGGTGTCGCGGGTCGGACGGGTGCTTACCGTCTCTCCCTGGCCTTGGGAGAGGGTTTTCTCTCCGGGACACGAGTCCTACATTATTGAGAAGGCTGGCCTTCTCAAAAAGTTATGATGTTTTTAATATTAACTTTTTATTGTTTTTAAAGTACTCTTATTCTTTTATGTATTTCGTTATTTTAAATATTTTTTTCTATCTTAAAATTTGTTTTTTAGTTTTACTTTACATGTACCTTCTGTAGGCAGGCGTCAATACCCCGCAGTTGCGGCGCCTTAAAACTAAAATCAATCCATCCAATTTTCCTAAACAGGGTTGTTGAGTTTAAAAGCTTTTCGTCTCATCAACTCCTCTCCTCTGACTGGGCTGTCTTCAATCTTTAAAATCACCGCCGCAATGCTGCTTCTCTTGCTCTCTTCTACCGTTATTTTCATGCTCACTGCTCTTCTGAACTTGCTGACTGCATGCCTCCCCCCCTCCCGCGGCCTCGCTGCACAAGACTTTCTACTCATTCTCATCCCTATTCTGTCCATCTTCCTAATGCAAGAGTTAATCAGTATTTTTACTCCCTTTCAATCCCTTCCACTGGTAAACTCTGGAACTCTCTTCCTGTTTTTATTTTTTCCACTTTCCATGACTTAAATCTTTTCAAAAAAAGATAACAAGACACCTCCCGAAAATAATTGGCTCACCCCTCTTATTATTTTTTTCTCTTACTGTCTTCTTTATAGGGAAATGGCAACTAAGCGGACTTTGTGTTACCCATTTTTGTTGTGCCCTTGGCCAGTCCTTTGTGATGTTAAAAAAAAAAAAAAAAAGTCAATGGTACATCATCACCCACTAAGGGAAAATGGAATGTTACCAAGGAATCAATTATAGCACGATAAAGTTTCTGCAAAAATCTATTACAGTCAAAATAACTTCCATGACAAATCTAGCACATCCCTTCCTAAGCCATCTAGTACTCAAACATACATAACAATCGGCGCTTTCCCAACACTGTCCGAGGGAGAAGGGGAGCTGACGGTGATCTTGGTCGGCACCCCGCTCACATGCATGGCATTGGCCATCATATCCACCTCCCAGTAAACCCGTACAGTCCAGCCTCGGTCATGGACGTTATCCTGAGAATGGAAATTAATGCAGTAATAGATTTACGAATGCATTGATAGCAGCTCACGCTGTTGTGGTATTTATGAGATAGGGATCACTGATGCCCGGCGATGCCCCACCGCCTCGGCTCTACGTCAGCTACCAGTTTAATGCATACATCTGCCCCTTCCTAAATATCTATAGTAATGAGCAAGTAATGTTTTTATTATTTAATAAAACTAATGTAGAACTATTCTAAGTAAATATTTTTATGTTACCCCCTATTTAAGGGAGATGGTATTAAACTAACTGACCCTCAACACTCACTGACCCCGCAGTAATGCACTGGATGAAACCGGTAACAGTAATAAAAATATTATCTACTTAATTTCTGCTATTCCTTAATAACACCCCAAAAGGCAAATGTACAGGGATAATGAGGCAGCATTTGAAAGCTACAATTTATAATTAGGAAGAAAAAGGAAAAAACTATGAAAAGCTAATAGAGAAGGAAACAAGGCGCGGGGAAAGAAGTTTAAGAGCGGATTGCCGTAAAATAAGAATGTAAACGTGGCCACTTTGGAGCTTGCTACCAACATTACTATTAGCTGTTTTCCATACACTACTATTAGCTGTTTTCCATAAACCACCTTTTAATCACATACAGTACATTTTAAAAGCGAAAAATTTTAGCAGCATGAGAAGCCTCTTTTTTCATTATATCATCACATTCATCTTCTGTTTAAAAAAGGCAAATACAGCTTGTTTCAGTTCCTACAAAGTAACAATTTGGGTTTTCGTAATAATAGGTTTCAAGGTGTGTATGGATCACGAGGAAGACTAAATGTGGCATAGGGTGTTTAAAGCTGGGGATTTGCAAGTTGTGGTTTTGTGTTGTGGTTTGGGCGGCGGGCGGCGGGTGAGCATGGGTGTGTCACTGAGGGTGATCTCCCGCCAAAAAAATGTTTTTTATTACACGGTATTATCATCTACCAATGATTTTAGGACAATGAACAACCCTCACTTCACGAGACATTAGTGATATCATGAAAGTAAAAAATTACAGTAATGTACCTATAATAAGATAATGAGGCAAAAGAAATTGTATAAAAAAAAAAAATCTTGCACCTTTTTTTTTCAAATCCTTTTTTCCCGTAATTTTTTTGGGATTTAAAATTTTTATTCACAGTTTCGAACAGCACGTTTCCGATATATGGTAGGGGGGCAGCCCAATGCAAAAATATGTAGGGGGTCAAAAAACTGCGAGAACGCAAAAATTGTGACAACATAGATTTTTTGGGGGGCCCGGGGGGAGCGGACTTTGCTTAGGCTTGGTGGTGGAGGGAGGAACAAAAATTTTCCAGCTGAGAAGTGTTCAAAGCTTGTGATGGTCGAAGTGCCTAAACAGCGTCAACAGGCAGCGTGGGTTGGTAGAGGATTCCGGGCACGCCCCCATAAGAAAATGGGGGGGGGGGGGGGGGGGGGGGACTCATAGAGCGCATATCTCCCCCCGAATATTTTTTGAATTGGTTGCCCGCAACGTTGTTTTTCGATTTCATAAAAAAAAAAAAAAACGGACATTTTTTTTTTTGGGAATAAAAAAGTTTTAAAAAATAAATAAATATATATATATATATTTTATTATATATTATATTATATATATATATATATATAAATTTTTATATATATATGCACTCGTATAGCGCAACTCCGGCGAATATTTCATCAATTGGTTCCATGGCAACAGGTAATGATTCATCCAAAATTTAAACAGTTCTTCCTTATTTCCAAAAGTTGGTTACCGAGTTTTGGGCCAAATCTATCGTAACTTTTCGAGAAACCTGTACACTAACAAAAAGAAGACAGACAGATCGGGGGGGAAAAAATAACCCTCCAATTTGTTGGCGGAGGTAATAAGGAAGCTACAAGAGGGCCCCGAGGCCTAACGTGGTAGTTCCCGTCACCTAACATACCTACTCCCCCCTTTATCCCCATCCAGAAACCCATCCCGCTCCCCTTTAAAACTCCCAAGACCCACAATACCTGTTCTGAGACCATTCCATTCATTCACCACCCTATTTGTGAACCAGTTTTTCCCTATTTCCTTTCTAAATCTACGCTTTTCCAGCTTGAATCCGTTACTTCTTGTTCTACCCTGGTTAAAAGCCGTAAGAACTTTTTTGAAATATCGCCTGTACATAGGCCTGAGCCGGTGCCTTAGCAGGGCCGTTACAAAAGCGCCTGAAGACGGGTAAGACGCTCTTTTCGCCTTACCTCTAAGGCACTTCTCAGCATCTCCCCCCTCGGCACTAAATACATTGAATGTATTTAAATACTAAATACATGGGAGAAATGTATTTCAATACTAAACACTAAATACATTTTACGAATGTACTTAAATACTAAATACTAAATACATAAATTGTATTTAAATACATTTGTAAATAAATTTTAAATACACACAAATTTTTACATATCCGAAAAAAAGGGATTTCCTTAGGATATATCCTTATATTTGGGGTTTCCTTAGAAATTTCCTCTCTGGCCTAAATTTCCTAAGCATTTGGAAATTTCCTTGCAAGTGGAAACACTGGTTCACTGTAACATCAGGGTTGCCCGATAGTTGAGCGGGTTTATGGCCAAATTTACTGCAAAAAAAGTATTTACATTTTTATATTATGAGTATTTAAATACAATGTATTTAAATACATGGCAACCAATGTATTTATAAATGCATTTCTAAATACAGAAATGTATTTAAATACGTATTTAAATGCAAATGTATTTAAATACTGCCCAGCTCTGTATATATATATATATATATATATATATATATATATATATATATATTATATATATATATATATATATATATATATATAAATATATATATTTTATATAATATATATATATATATATATATATATATATATATATATATATATATATATATATATATATATATATATATATATATATATATATATTATATATAAATATATATATATATATATATATATATATATATATATATATATATATATATATATATATATATATATATATATATATATTATTATATATATATATATATATATATATATATATATATATATATAGATATATATATATATATATATATATATATATATATATATATATATATATATATATATATATATATATATATATATTATTATATATATATATATATAATATATATATATATATATATATATATATATATATACATAAGTTTTATTATATCTTTATTATATATTATATCCTACCTCTCATGCAGGTAATTATTCGACCTGGAAATACTCCCTGTCTTGTGAGCTTCCAAGTGAGAGGAAGGTCCGTACCCAGCAGTATCTGATGGAAGCCATCATCTTGCGGTGATCTTGTCGGCACCCGATAACATACGTGCATTCGCAACTCATTCCCCATACGTAGTTGCACTGGTCAGCCTTAGTCATGAATGATATTTGTGGAATCGGGCACTAAATGCGAATTCATTACTTACGAAAGTATATACCAGCGTATATTCACGTTACACGCATTTAAATAAAAATACCAATGGACAATTACGTAGTTCCGCCAAACACAGTTCAGGACAGCTTTCGATTGAACAAAAAACAATCTTAGAAAATCATGAAGGAGCCGAATATGATGAAGGGAGAGAAGCGAAGATCCAGCGAATTAACTGAAGAGAGGAGTTATAAACGTCAGAATGTTGAATAATCCTAGTCTTATGATGATTCAGAACAACATAAAGACACTGTCAAAAGTCGCAGCAAAATAAAATGCTTAGCTCACTTCAACGTATGTGTAGGTACAGGAATAAATAATTTTTTAATGGTAAAGTTGAATGGTGTCATAGACTGTGGTTGTCAGCTACATAATTTGGGTACGTTTTCCATGGTTAATAAAATAATCTGTCGTGAAACGTGGAATACTGATGCAAGTAGCTTTTTTTTTGTTTTATTACAGATAATAATGAAGACCACAAGAAAATTAGTCAAAAATTCTAGCAGGTACTGAGAAACGAGAGATAAAGCCTTACGAGCGAGATCACTAACCTCTCCCCTGAAGTGCCGCTGCTACACCGTTTGTGAAGGACATGGAGAGGGGAGGCCTGTCCTTCTGGCTGAATCGCGCGATGGGATGAGACAGAATAAGTCCTGCCCATAATAGAAGTCACACCGACCTGAAGTAAAAACAAAGGCTACAACCACTGTTCCTGCATGAGGGGACTAATAAGTTCTTACGTGTTAATGTTGTGAGTAATACAGTAAAGCAGTTGAAGTTATCCCAAACTTTATTTGAGCACTTATCATGCTATCGTGAATATGCGCGCCAGGTTATAATCGTTGTTACATACAAAATCTCAATACAAAGTGGGTAGATAAGTTGGATGAAGATGACACAATGTGGAAAGGTCAAATAGTATGAATTAATAAAACGGTTATGCAAACGTATATTTGAAGTAATCAGCTGCTTGGCTAATAGCCAGTCAACAACTCCGTCATTCTGGTACAAACTCTTACGCGCCACCAAATGTGTCACATGGGGCGGAAGCAGTTCTGTACAAGTTGCCTATTCTACAGTATTCTTATATTTAGTTACTTACTTTGTTTTTTTAAACAATAACATTAATACCAAGTATCAGCAGGTACTGTCAAGTACTTATTTTAAATTGTATTAGGTTACACAATATGGAAATATTTTTTTGTCCATTAATAGAAACAAAGACAATAAACATATAAAAATAGAATCTTGTTTCTTTTTTTTTTTTGAAAAAAAAACACAAAAAAATCCCCTGACGTTGACTTAGGATGGACTGATCCGAAATAAGACGTATATAGAAAGGTGGGTATAGAGGAAATAGGTGGGACAAGGTATATAGAAAAGTATCAAGAGAGGTTGAAATTTTGGATAAAATAACTCAAGACGTTTTCGGCTACTTTTTCCCGGGATGCAGGATGTGTTTATCATACTAGAATATATCTGAAAGAGACTGGGACTGGGTGTATATTGAACCACTCATGTCACCACAAATAACACATAAGGTAAATTATGTTGGCAAGAGAAACACAGGCTCCCTCCTGGCTATAATTTCGGTGCTTGTGAAGTGTTGAACGGACTGGCTACCCTTTGGCGCTGTGGTGTTATTGTTATATAACCTCATAATATACCTTCAGTATTCCCTCAAATGATAACAACATTGCTGAATGTGTGTTATATACGTGTGATTATTGTTTGTGATGTTTTTGCGCTGATTATTATTTCGGCTCCTACCAAAGCTTGTTGTGTTTTGTCGCAGAAAACCCAATCGCGACCAAAAAAAACGGTCTGCGTATCCAAGACGTGCTTGGACGACAAAAACACGGATTGGTAAGGCAGACGACTGTACAGATTCCGAGATTATTCATCGAGTTGTTGACTGCTCCTATTGAGATGGGCCGTGCCCATCGTGCGTCCACGACGGCTGGAGCTCCTGTAGTCTAGTCGGAAGAGGGATTATCGTGCACCCCCCGGAAATATCTTTAATTGTTATTTAATGGGTGGGAAAATATGTGTAGAAAATGATTCGCCTTGTTAACAGGACATTCGGATGTCCCACGTATATTTATGCAAAATTAGTGCCGCCATTTTCGAAAATCTATTTTCGCAATATTCCGTCCAATAATACTGATAACGAACAAATAAGGTGCTCTAGACGGCAGGTTATGAGGGTCAGATGTCCGTTAGGACCATTCCTGAGTTGGATTACTTGTGTCATTGACATCATAGCTGGAAATATTGTAAAATAAAATATAAAAGACAGTGTGATTATAGATGTATTTTCAGTGATAACGCCTGAAAGGGTCAGAGGGCAAAACTGCTTGTGGAAATTTTATTTAACATCAATGGTATTTTAATGTTTTATTTAGGGTCTTAAATTAATGTCTGAATTTCTGTTTCAGATAAACAGTGGTGTAGAATTAACATGGTGGTGGTGGACGTTGATCATACCAGCACAAACCTGACCGCGAGACGAGATCTGCACCAGTAGTAGAACGCTCTTCACAGTACATGGCATGTTCAGTATCGTAGTCTTGGTATTAATAGTAATTTTCTTTCCAGATACAGTTGGAGGTAGAATAACAGGTGGTGGTAGGACTTAGTAGTGGTGGAGGTAGACAATACTAGTAATCATGCCTAAGCGCACAACCTGACTGGGAGTGGAGATGATACAGCTCCTAAACACCTCCAACTCCATGCATCATCAGTGCCTCCATGGCTGACATGGTCGCTTTACACCCCCTCAGTGAAATCAAAGGAACCTCCAGATGACAAACTGCACACCTTCACAGATCCCGGAACCCTGACTACGTATATCACACGATTCACCATATCGAACTGCAAACCGTGTGTAATCAGATCCCAACAAGTCTCCGTATGACCCCTAAACAAGTGTTGGAATATCGCAGACAGTGTTATCAGGCGATTCCTTGCAACCTCAATCGTTGCCAGATAATGAAGACGACCGCAGCCCAGAAAGCTCACCAATGGCATCACTCCCCTCGTTAAGTTGTCCCAACAGTTCCACAAGACCAATATTCCCACCAGAATGCATTTCTGTGAAAAAGAGAGATAAAAATGTGGATCGCAAACCGATCGAGCTGTAGTCTTTCCATCATGGAAGAAAGAGCAAATGAGATGGGAAAACATCGAATCACGGGCTTAAACGATGGGTCTGACTCGCCTTTATCGACGAGTAAAGACACAGATCCTTTGCTGTCGAAGCAAAACACCATCCTCATCCCACAATCCTTAACCAAGATATGCTAGCTACGAGCGTGGGATTCGCAGTGAACCCCCCCCCAAAGGAGACATAGGAGCAATGCTTGTGTGTCAGCCGCCCACGAAATAGCAATCCTCCTGATAACTTGAGCACATCAGACTCATATCATCAAGCAAATGAGCTGTCCTACGGTTATGTTCTTGAGCCTGATCTATGTTGAAGAACTGAAACAGAATGGGTACGCGACTCAAACTATCGTTCCGAGAAACTACTGAAACGCCATGCAGAGTGACCCAATCAAAGGACCATGTCCATTTCACGAAGGTCGATCATGACAAGTGGGCAATCGCCATTCGGAGCTAGTCACAACTCCAGTATCACTGTATCATAATGCTCTCGCACAAGCCTACACTCTAGGAAGCACGATAAGTACCAAGACGTCGCTCTCCTTGTTCGTCATAAATTCTACGGATTTCAAGGAGTCCAAGGATCTACCATGGCCGGTCACAGCTGACGACATGGAGCTAGTCCTGAAGAGCTTCTAACCGCCAGACCTCATCCTTTCCTCAGACTTAGTGATGGCTGGCAAAGGAAGACATGAGAGATGAGTTCAAAGATCAAGCGTTTGATATTCTCCATCGGGAAAGACCTGCACGCCGTGCAGTTACAGAGGGAAGGGAAGCTACAAATCACGTGCTTATTCTGTGTGACTGTCAGGCACTTGTTCCGAAGAAAGAAGATCAAATTGATATACACAGAACTCGGCCACTTGAGAGTTACAGATTTGGTTTGGAGTTGGAAACTGCTCATGCCAAGGCCCTAGATGAAACTTCCCCTATCTGGACGCCGGCAAATTGTGACTGGAGAGGAAATGCTGTATTCACTGTGAGTGTGATGAAATATGTATATGTATGCAATGTTGAGAGGCGTCTTTAGGCTTCTAATTTGCACATAATATACATGATTAATAAAGGCATTAGATGAAATAAGAAATGAGTATTGAAAAACTCTCCAATCAAACAAACAGCTCGGGACTTGACCTATGATCGCCAAAAAATATTACCTGTTTATGTTCATTTCATTCCTGAAAAATAAACATCTTTTTGGGGGGGGTTACGAAAGCGAATTTGCATGATAGCATGACAACTGGACAATATGTCCTTCGGGGAGTAGTCTTTCCAAAACTATGAACCCTCATTAATTTAGTATAGACACCTTATTTGTTCAGTATCAGATATTGACGGAAGATATTGCGAAAAATATATCTTCGTTAATGGCAGGGCACCTAATTTGCATAAAAATCATACGTGTGGACATCGGAGGCCCTGCTACAGGCTAATCAAGTTTCCTACACATATTTTCCCACCCAGAAATACAAGTAGAAAGATATTTACTGGGGGATGCACGATAAACCCCTACTCATATAGACTACTGTGCTTACTGTAGCAAAACCCGATTACTAAATATAAACACAATCAGTGATGATGATATGGTGTGTGGTGGTGTGCGGTGTGTGTGTGGTGTGTGTGTGTGTGTGTGTGTGTGTGTGTGTGTGTGCAGTCAGTTCCTCCAATTTACCTGTTCGAGAGAAAAGTTAGTTTTGACGACATAGTTATCACCACGTAGTCGACGATACTTTCTTGCGATATAATAGTCGTCCAGGATGGAGCTGTAGGCGTAAGGGCAGCTTAGTGAAGCCGCCCTTCCTCTCGCTTGCCTCACCTCGCAGAAGATCCAGAGGTGGCGTCCATGGGACAAACTTTTTAGGTACAACACATGTACTGGAAAATAGGAATCTGACCTACAACAACTAACTGACTTCTCGCTGACACTAAAATCTTGACGGTCTATGTGTGTTTATTTAGTAAATATGTCATTCACCATGATCTTGATCCGTTTTGCTAAACTCATGATAATCACGAGCTGGATACTGTACTTGCTATAGGTCAGTGGTACTGCAGGCGAGTAGTAATGAGGTCAATTGATCCACAAGGACATTCGGCCCAAGTCAATGAGGACCCTAGACATATGCGAAATCAAACAATTGGACTTCTAAACATCCGAACCCTAGTCAATCGGATCGAGGACAATCCGCGACACGGAGCACCACGAGCACGAGCGAGTACACAAAACACGTTTGACTAAATATCGTCAGGGAGAGAGAGAAAAAGAGAGAAAGAGAATAATTAGAGATGAGAGTGAGTAGAGAGAATGAGAGAGAGAGCGAGAGAGAGAAAATAAGAGACTCCTAAAGAGAGAGAGAGGAGGAGAATAAGAGAGAGAGAGGAGATACTGAGAGGATAATGAGAGAGTGTGTATAGATGGGATCCATTCCCCACCGCTGAGGCCAGATGTAGTAGTGCAATAAGTGCAGGGTTGGGTAGGTGTCTAAGGGCCGTACTTTAAAAATCTGTCGCAGTGCTGGCGCAAGCGTTTCGCCAGGACGCTCCCCCCCCCCCGGTGATGTCTTACTTTAAACGCAGAGCGAGCTCCGCCAGGCGCTGCTCCGCCCAGGGCGGGCGGAGGAGAAAGTACTGGAATAGCTGGCGAACGTGAGCCATGGATGAGAACTCCCCTTCAGTGGGCGATCAAATTTTTACATGAAGTTTATTACTTGTACAATACTACTAAGCAGGTCATGAGATAGAACACCCTATGCGCGGTAAAGAGGTGTTGTGTATGGCAAGTTTTTAATGAAAAATAAGTCATATATATTTATGTTTCAAAACATCATCGAGGTTCCAAACGCAGCTGACAGCACCAGTGCACCTCACCCCCGATGTGAGATATTTTGCCTTTTCGTTCCAATATTTTTGGTTTACGGACCATATTGACAATATTATGTCTACATTGGATGTTTGGTGATGGCATCTTTACCTGAGCTAACAGAGGTCTCTCACCTCATAAAGCATTACAGTGAGACGTGGATACAATATCATTGTGATCCTGTCACACTTAATTATTTTTATTTATGTGGTATGTCAGATAGAATTGAATTAGCTATTTTGCATACAATATCAGGTTATGTTTTGGGATCGGTGTCCTTACATTGAGCTATGCAGAAGGCCCCTGACCCTCATATACATTTACCGTGAGACGTGCTTATAATTTGTGACCTAATTAGTGTTATTTGGTAAATTTACTCTAGGACCAGAATTATCTACACATTTGGGAGTATGACTTAGTTTACCTTAAAGATTTCTAAGAAACATCTCTCCAATGAGTTTCCGTCGCCAAATCACGACTTTTCGGAGATATAAGAGGCTTTTAGTAGGAAAGGGCGTATATAGGAGGGGGTGCAGTCAATCGTCCACAAGTCGT
>JACEEZ010021123.1:130000-160658 GCA_016584305.1 Chionoecetes opilio | reverse complement strand
AAAAAAAAAAAAAAAAAAAAAAAAAAACCCGGGCACGGCCGGTCACCGCAGGTTAATCACGCACACGTTCTTACGTGCGACTTCTTCGCTCACCCTCGAGCGAGCTTCATGTTAAAGCGAAGGCCGATTAAACTAATATATTTGACAGTTCTTTCTTTTCCCTCTTGGCTCATGCCCCCCTATGGGGCAGCGCCCCCCAGGTTAAGAGCTTCGCCAAGCTGGTATAGATGAATAAGTAAGGGAAAAAGTGCACCAATTCTCATTTTCTTTATTTGCCTAAATTTACTTATGAAACAAATCTGTCTCGTACTAGCAACTTTCCTCATTGATGAATTTCCTAGAATACTAATCTATAATAATATAAGCGAAAGTGTGTGTGTCTGTCTGTCTGTCTGTCTGTCTTTCTGTCTGCCTATCCGCGATAGGTGCCGCCCCCAGTGCCCCAATCCCCTCATAGGGCACATTTTTAGAACCAGCTTGACCAGGGCCCAGTTTTAAGCCCCACTTATGAGATGATCCGAACCCTTTTTTTCTTCTTTTTTTTTAGCAGCCTATTAGCGAGAATTGTGAAAAAAAAGTGGGTTACGAGAATTGAGGAAACCTTGATGTAGGGTGATGGGTAATGGGTGAGTGAATGGGTGGCGTGATGGGTAATGGGTTGGGGTGTGGGTGATGGATGAGTGAATGGGTGGGGGGTGTATGAGTGATGGGTGAGGGAATAGATGGGGGGTGATGGGAAATGGGTGAGTGAATGGGGTGTGTGGTGATGGGTAATGGGTGAGTGAATGGGTGGGGAGTGATGGGTAATGGGTGAGTGAATGGGTTGGGGGTGATGTGAATGGGTTGGCGTTAATACATACAATCATGATTTCAGGAAAGTAGAAGGGGCTATCTGGAGCGTCTGTGCTTGGTGGGTCTTCGGCCCACCAAAACACAGGTGGTGGGCCGAAGGCCCCCCAATAGCCCTCCGCAGGAGCTAGCCAAAAAGTCCGCCCGGAGGGCGGCTTTGCGGCTAGTCTTCTACATATAATTAAATAGCTCTACAACAGAATCCTTAATTCACAAAGTTAGAGCCCATTAACATTGCAGGATGCATAAAAAAAAGCACCCTTTAAGCTTCTCACCCCGGGATCAATCTTCTCTCTCAGCAGGAGTTGAATCATGTCCAGGTTTTCGTTCTCGATGGCGATGATGATGGCGCTGCGCCCCCAGCGGGTCCTTGCAGTTGATGTTTGAAGCTGTCGGGTGTGCTGGCGTTGTCCCTGCATCCCTTCCTGATGATGTGGTAACACAGAATGGTGGTGAGCTGGCTGTAATGTTACTGGCAACACTGATGCGTTTACTAGATTGATCTCATATTTCCCATAATCATTGTGAAATAATAAACTATAGATGTCCATCATCATTAGTCGTTAGCTATAATTATAAAATTGTTTTGATCATTCACAAGCCATGAATCTTAAAAAAAAATGTATATAAAGTCATGGGGAGTTGACAGTTTTCTTTGCATCTACAGAACGGCCACACCAAGGATAACAGACTTATATTATCCTTGGGCCACACCTACCCCTGCACGGAGGCCACGTCGCCCCGCTCCACCTGCAGCAGGAAATTCTTTTCATCGTTGTTGAGGATCTGTTCCACCTCCTCCCTCTCCAGATCATCCAAGTCCTTCTGAATCTGGACAGTGATGTTGGCAGATTCCTCACTTTCCACGGAAGAGGTGGGCTTGCGATGCTGCCTTCTTTGGGCGCCATGACGTCACACCTGTACGGTACAGTCTCTTACCACGAGTCTCGTGATGGGGACCTAGTTCAAACTCGTAACTCTTGTCACTTCTCTATAGTCGTTATATCTTCTGTTATGAATAAGACCTCACACAAGGTCCAGATATGCAATCCATGTGGTGCGCTCCTTGCATGTCGCTAAAGTTCCTCGAACCACCGGCTTACCTGCCGACTGCCGTGCCAGCTAGAGACAAAACTAAGGCATCGCATAGTGTCATCATCCTACATTCGCAAAAGGCAGTCTTACCCCAGTGCTACGTTGCTGGTAATCCCTCACTCCTCATCCTCCCTCCTCCCACGTCTGCACGCAAGGTGCAGATTCCATCCCCCACTGGTAACTCCCCATTCATCCTTTCAGGTTTTAGTAAATATTGGCCAAGTTCTGTCGGAAATTGATACGTTTAACAGGCGTTCTGTTAAAAAAAACTCCAACAAAGGGTGCAGTATATAAGCACACACAATGAGGAGCAGGAGCATCGCAGAAAAAGTGTCCGTCAAGCGGGGATGCATATTCATGGCAAACAGGTAGCACAGGATTAATGAGCTTTTTTCGTTGTCCTTATAAACTCTTAAACTTAAACGAACATGAAAAACATCTTCGGATGATTTATTTAGAGGTTTCAGGTGCAGGGAAGACTCTTTCAGGTGTCTGTGAAATCAAATTTCAGGTGGAGCTCAGTGGTCCATTTCTCTTCTGATTAGACCGCACGGGATCGCTCTCTTCATGCACTGTGAAGCCATGCAACAGTTTAACGCCTCTTTATCTTGTCTGGGCTGACAGACTAATACCGTGTCAAGAATATTTATTATATATCCCCAATTACATATTCATGTATGCATATATCTATGTATATACTCACTCTTTGTCTGCTTGGTAGTTGTTTGTAGGATGTTAATACAGAGGAGATGGATCTTCATTACAAGTTCACGTTTAGTTTTTCGTATTAATTAACTTTCTTGGTCACTTTATTAGAGGAACTCAGGCTGACGCAAGAGCCAGTCCTGCTTCGATTTAAATTTTCGGTAGGCCATTTCTGTTCTGGAGATTTGCACCACAAAAAAAAGAGAGAGAGAGAGGGGAGAGAGAGAGAAGAGAGAGGAGAGAGAGAGAGAGAGAGAGAGAGAGAGAGAGAGAGAGAGAGGAGAGAGAGAGAGAGAGAGAGAGAGAGAGAGAGAGAGAGAGAGAGAGAGAGAGAGAGAGAGAGAGAGAGAGAGAGAGAGAGAGAGAGAGAGAGAGAGAGAGGAGAGAGAGAGAGAGAAGAGAGAGAGAGAGAGGGGAGAGAGAGAGAGAGAGAGAGAGAGAGAGAGAGAGGGGAGAGAGAGAAGGAGAGAGAGAGGGGAGAGAGAGAGAGAGAGAGGAGAGAGAGAGAGAGGAGAGAGAGAGAGAGAGAGGAAGAGAGAGAGAGACGAGAGAGGAGAGAGAGAGAGAGAGAGAGAGAGAGAGAGAGAGAGAGAGAGGGAGAGAGAGAAGAGAGCGAGAAGAGAGAGAGGAGAGAGAGAGAGAGAGAAAAAAAAAGGGGGGGGGGGGACCAAGCCTAGGAAGCCCGAGGGAAGTTCAGCGATACTGTCCTTCTACGGATAATATCAACGAAAATCCAGTTTGCAGCGTACCCACTCTATGATGCGTGCAAAAAATTGTTGGTTTTATTAAAATATGACGCACTTGAACCAAAGGAAGCCCAGTAAAGTCATGTTTAATTTGAGCTGACTCAGAGAGAGAGAGCGATGCGTCGAACAGCACAGAACAATGTCAAGAAGCACCGACCCACAAACAAACAGTAATAGCAAAATGGTAATTATAGTGATAGCCTAATAATAATAATGATAATAACAATGATATAACAGTAATAATAATAATAATAATAATAACAATATTAGTGTATACCAATAACAATGAAAATAACAAGTCATAAAATAATTATAATAATAGTGATAAAGATTGATATAATAACACTGATAATAATCAATAATAATTATAATAATAATGACGATAGCAATAATTTGATGCTAAGATATTTTTCCTTCAAAATCAAGCGCAGTCGTGTGAGGTGACCTGATCCTTTGATTCATGTGAACCCCGAGCACTTTTTCATCTCATATAGTGACGTCATCAGCTTGGGTGGGAGAAGAATGTCACCCATAATGTCCCCACTCCAGACCCCCGGGCCCCACCCTTCTGACAGGCGCCCCACCCTGATCACCTCGCCCCTGACCCACGTGTTGTTCCGTCACGCTTAGCAACAGTTTTCTGCGGTAGTCTCGCACTAGGCAATGTACTATGGTCGCCTATACTTGTCTACCTGCGTTGATGCCTCAGCTAATCCTTCCATTAAGGTTTTGCGAAAAATTTCATTTTAGGAACGCGCGAGTTCCAATGATGAGTTGGTGGGTGGGACATGGTGGAAGGAAAGGAAGACTTACGCGGACTTCATCCCGTTATCCTTCTTTGGACATGCCTGGCACCCTCCAAGGCCATGGTCACGAACACAGTTCATAACTCATGACCTACAAAACTTTCAAGCTCATGCAATTTGTCACTGACGTTAAATAAGTATACGGCAATGTTTTAAACACTCTCCAAGGCACGCACGTATATACAGTATACATTATACATATGAATTGTAATGCACATTAGGTCGACGCGCGGCACGGAACACACACATACACTCAAATGCAAGCATATGCATGTATAAGCATGTATACCTCCATCCCCTCCCCCAAGGATACTATCCTTGCTATCTCCTGAGCTACAGACAGGTAAAAGGTAAATATGGGGGCATACGCTACCGTAGATAACAGTCAAGTCGCCACCTACAGTCATGTCGCCAGGCGCCATTTATTACGAATTATAGCATTACTACTGATTTTTATGTGCCACTGAAGATAATACACAGTAGTTTATATCATGACTGTATAATCTACTCTGTTTCAGCGTTGTTTATGCTTTGTAGCTGCAAGTATAGACGGTTTCAAATTTCATTCCGCGGTTTTTTTTCGGGCAACGACGACAGCGGTACGACACTCAGTAAATAAAACACTAGATGGCGACTTGACTGTTGGTAGCCACTTGTAGATATTTTTGTAATTTGTTCATTTATAACCATAATATGACACAGATGAAGACACAAAATGACACAGATTCTCCAGATAGCCCCTTCTAACTTTCCTGAAATCATGGATGTAGAAATGTAAGTATTAACACCACCACACGTCTGTAAAACAGAAAAAAAAGGTTGTTATCTTGCGAACTTTACTGTATCTACGGTATATGCTGCGCCTGGCTACAGAGAGGGCAGTAAAGTATCCTTAAGAAATTCGATGAACTCTTTCTAAAAAAAAAAAAAGGAACATTTAAACATGTAAATGAATAAATAACACACACACACACAACACACACACACACACACACACACACACACACACACACACACACACACACACACACACACACACACACACATATACACACATATCTTAAACAGAAAAAACAATGATTATCTGAACAACCAAAACTATAAATAAGCTGCATATACTGAGAATTTCCTGAACATAAGAACATAAGAACATAAGAAAATAAGGAAGCTACAAGAGGCCGCGAGGCCTACACGTGGTAGTTCCTGTCACCTAACACTACCTACATCCACCTTTCATCCCCATCCATGAACCTATCCAGCTCCCCTTAAAGCTCCCTAATGACCAGCACTAACTACCTGTCTACTGAGACCATTCCATTCATTCACCACCCTATTTGTGAACCAGTTTTTCCCTATTTCCTTTCTAAATCTACGCTTTTTCCCGCTTGAATCCGTTACTTCTTGTTCTACCCTGGTTAAAAGCCGTAAGAACTTTTCCTACCTCTCCTTTATTAAATCCCTTTATCCACTTAAAAATTCTATCAGATCGCCCCTTACACTGCGTCTCTCGAGTGAGTGTAATTTTAATAACTTCATTTCCTCTATAACTAAAGTTACGCATCCCTTGTATCATTTTGGTCATCCTTCTCTGCACTTTTTCTAACAACACTATATCCCATCTGTAATATGGAGACCAAAACTGAACTGCATAGTCTAGGTGAGGCCTGACTAGAGCCAGATAAAGCTTTAGAATAACTTCCGCACTTCTACTTTAACACTTCTGGTAATGAATCCTTTAATACTCTATTAGCTCTATTTCTGGCCTCAATACATTGTTTCCTAGGTCGGAGGTCTGGGCTCACCCTCACTCCAAGATCTTTTTCACCTTCTGATCTTTTCAGCGATACATTGCTTATGGTGTATTTATTACCAGGGTTTTTTCTACCAACATTCATAACGCTACATTTATCAATATTAAATTCCATCTGCCATCTGACTGCCCACTCTTTAAAGTTATCTAAGTCTCCCTGCAATATGTTTACGTCAGACTGTGATCCAATAATCCTACCTAACTTAGTATCATCAGCAAACTTGCTGATATCACTGCTAATCCCACTATCCAAGTCGTTGATGTAAATCAAAAATAGTAATGGGCCCAAAACAGACCCTTGTGGAACTCCACTTGTCACCAGTCCCCATTCAGATTTGGAAACCATTAATTGTAATCCTTTGTTGCCTATTACTTAGCCAAGCTCTGATCCAATGAAGAACCTTCCATCTATACCATGAGCCCTAACCTTATTAAGAGTCGCTCGTGTGGTACTTTGTCAAATGCCTTACTAAAGTCCAGATATATCTATATTAATAAAAGCGAAAGTGTGTCTGTGTGTGTGTGTGTGGTATAGGTTCCGCCCCCCGTGGCGCAAACACCTCATATGGCACATTTTTGGAATCGGGTTGACCAGGGGAAGGTCATAAGCCCACTTATGAGATGATCCGATCACTTTTTTTTTTCTTTTTTTTAGCAGCCTATTAGCGAGAATTGTGAAAACAAAAGTAGGTTGCGAGAATTGAGGAAGCCTTGATGTAGGGTGATGGGTAATGGGTGAGTGAATGGGTGGGGTGATGAGTAATGGGTGTGGGGTGATGGGTGAGTGAATGGGTGGGGGGTGATGGGTTGGGGGGGATGGGTGATGGGTGAGGGAATAGGTGGGGGGTTAGTGATGCAAAAAAAACGGTTTTTTTTATCGGTTTTTTTTTTTTTTTAAACATGTTTTTTTTTTTTTTTTTGGGGTTTTTTTTTTTTTTTTAAACACAGCCAAAGTTGCTCAGATATTAATATTAAGTACATAAAAACAGGTGTATTTGATTCATCCCTCCACATATGTGTACCTATCTTATCCAAAGAGGCACAGACAGAGTATAAAAATAAACATAAGTAAATGACCTTTTTTGTCAGATGCTGCAACAAGTGTAGATGCTGTATATGGGCCAATATGGCAACCTTACAAAATCTACTCTAGTTTACTCTTAGCACAATCTTCAGGGATTAAACACTAAAAATTTTTTGCTTGTCATCAATGGTTACAGTTACAATTATGTTACAAAAAAAAAAAAAAAAAACTACATACACATAAAATAGGATATACAGTAAATTTTTATTATAAATATAGTGTATGCACAATATGTTTTATTTGATAATCTAGAAACAATTGTCATTTTGTCATTTGTCATTGTTTAGAGGATATAGGTACAATTCCTCAGAGCCATAGTGGACTACCGCTCCAGGTTAGTGTTGGCCGAAGCCACCACCCCGGGAGGCGGGTCACAAACCCCCGGCTAACACCCGGTACCCATTCACTGCTGGGTGGACAGGGGCTCGGGTTTTAAGAAAGACCACCCATCTGTCTTCGCTCCGCCCGGGGATCGAACCGGGACTTCTCGGTTGTGAGCCGAGCGTGTTAACCACTACACCATGGAGTACCCTATTAAAGGAGTAATTGTAATGTGTTTTTTTTTCTTGCTGAGTTATTTTAAACACAATATTTAAAAAAAAACGAAAATATCCTTGGTTTTTTTGGTCACTTTTTTTTGTAAAAAAAACTTTTTTTTTTTTTTAAACGGCATTGTTTTTTTTTAGTTGCATCTCTAGGCAGTTGCAGGATATTTGAGACAACATGGGACAGCTGAGTTGAGCAACAGATCCCGTTCCACCAACTAGAGGGTGATGTCTTATGGACAGGACAGCACTCCAAACAAATGGCTTTGAAAACAAGTTTGATTTGGACCTGTAATCTGCCAACTCAGCTATTATTTGTGTCTCATAATCTAGAAACAATTGTAATGTGGTTTTTTTTCTTGCTTTAGTTATTTAAAACACAAATTTCAAAAAAAACGAAAATATCCTTGTTTTTTTTGGACACTGGTTTTTTTTTTTTAAACATGTTTTTTTTTAAAAAAACGGCATGGTTTTTTTTGAGTTGCATCTCTATGGGGGGTGATGGGTAATCTATAATAATATAAGCAAAAGTGTGTCTCTCTGTCTGTGTGTGTGTGTGTGTGTGTGTGTGTGTGGTGTGTGGTGTGTGTGTGTGTGTGTGTGTGTGTGTGTGGTATAGGTTCCGCCCCCGTGGCGCAATCAACTCATATGGCACATTTTTGGAACCGGGTTTACCAGGGGAAGGTTTTAAGCCCAAGTATGAGATGATCCGATCTTTTTTTTTTTTTTTTTTTTTAGCAGCCTATTAGCGATAATTGTGAAAAAAAAAGTGGGTTGCGAGAATTGAGGAAACCTTTATGTAGGGTGATGGGTAATGGGTGAGTGAATGGGTGGGGTGATGGGTAATGGGGTGTGGGGGTGATGGGTGAGTGAATGGGTGGGGGGTGATGGGTTGGGGGTGATGGGTGATGGGTGAGGGAATAGGTGGGGGGTGATGGTAATCTATAATAAATAAGCGAAAGTGTGTGTCTGTCTGTGTGTGTGTGTGGTATAGGTTCCGCCCCCGTGGCGCAAACACCTCATATGGCACATTTTGGAATCAGGTTGACCAGGGGAAGGTCATAAGCCATTTATGAGATGATCCGATCACTTTTTTTTTTCTTTTTTTTTTAGCAGCCTATTAGCGAGAATTGTGAAACAAAAGTGGGTTGCGAGAATTGAGGAAGCCTTGATGTAGGGTGATGGGTAATGGGTGAGTGAATGGGTGGGGTAATGGGGTGTGGGGTGATGGGTGAGTGAATGGGTGGGGGGTGATGGGTTGGGGTGATGGTGATGGGTGAGGGAATAGGTGGGGGGTGATGGGTAATGGGTGAGTGAATGGGTGTGTGGGGATGGGTGGGTAATGGGTGAGTGAATGGGTGGGGGGTGATGGGTAATGGTGAGGAATGGGTGGGGGGTGATGGGTAATGGGTGAGTGAATGGGTGGGGGGAATACATACATTTCTACATCCATGATTTCAGGAAAGTTAGAAGGGGCTATCTGGAGAGTCCATGTTTGGTGGGCCGAAGGCCCACCAAACACAGGTGGTGGGCCGAAGGCCACCCAATAGCCCTCCGCAGGAGCTAGCCAAAAAGTCCCCCCGGAGGGCGGCTTTGCGGCTAGTTATATCATAATCCTTATCATTATCTGCCGTCTCATAAACTTCCTATAAAAACTCAAAAAATTTGGTGAGACATGACCTACCCTTGATGAATCCATGTTGTGAATCATTGATCAAACTATGTTATCTAAGTGCTCTCTAATGTTTTTTGGCAATAATAGATTCCAATAATTTACCCACCACTGAGTTAGACTTACGGGTCGATAATTTGACTTTAGTCCTCTGTCTCCCTTCTTAAATATGGGAACAACATTTCCTTTCCTCCACAATAATGGCACATCGCCTATCTCAACCGATTTCCTAAAAATGTGCACTAACGACTCACTAACAACCTCCTTGCATTCCTTTAATACCCTGGGATACACTTCATCTGGTCCTGGCGATTTAAATGTTTTCTTTTTTTCTATACCCTCCTCCACCATTTCCCTAGTTATCACAATATCTTTGAGTTTTTTCCTCATCGCTTCCTTTGAACATCTGTTCACTATCAGGTATCGTCTGTGTATCCTCCTCCGTAAAAACACTTAAGAAATAATCATTTAGACTCCTACACATATCCTCATCCGTATTTAAGACCTCACCCTGTCCTGACCTTAACGGCCCAACTAATTCCCTTGTCTTTGTTTTATAATCCTGATAGAACCCCTTTGGGTCCCTTTTCGCCTGCTCTGCTACTTTAATCTCATAATTGTTCTTAGCAACTCGAGTTAATTTCTTCACTGCCCTCGCCATCACGTTATACTGCTTTTTGTTTACCAATCCTGCCTTGAACCTTAAATAAATGTTTCTTTTTACTCAAATGTTGTGTTTTAACTTGGTGGTCATCCATTTTGGATCACTCTTTCTGGACCTTATTTCCCTATAAGGAATATTTCTTTTCTGTCCGTCAATTATATTCCTTACAAATGAGGTATAATCCTCCTCGGCTCCGACCTCACTTACCCTTCTAACCTCTCTAATTACCTCCTCAGCCCTGACCTCACTTCCCTGTCTAACCGCTCTAATTATCTCCTCAGCCTCGACCTCACTACCGTATCTGACCGCGCCAATTACCTCCAGGTGCCTTCCTAATCCTTCATAATTGCCCTTTCCAGCTGTCATCGCCCTGTCCTGGGAAACTTTCTGCTCCTCCATCCCACACCTCTTATTTATAACCTCCAGGTGTCTTCTTAATCACGCATAATTGGCCTTTCTGAAATTAGGTATTCGATGCCTATTGCCACTTAATTTTCCAACTTCCCATTTTAAGCTATATCTGATCTCATAATGGTCGCTATTATTTAAATTCCCACCGACCTCCACATTTGTAACTAAATCGTCTCTATTGTCAGCAATAGATCTAGAATATTATCTCCTCTAGTAGGCTCCTTGGGTTGCTTGACTAAGGAAGTTATCCTGGATTATATTTAACAATTCATCTGCATCGCTGTCACCTATGATTAAATCCCAGTCTATATTCCTAAGATTAAAATCTCCCACCACGCATAATCGATTATATCTGCAGGCCTTGTTTATTTCTTCCCATATAGGAGCTGAATCCTCTTTACATAAGTTTGGAGGCCTATACACTACACCCAAAACCATTTTCTCAGTTCCCTCCTTAACCTCTATCCATATAGACTCTATGCTGTCATCTGTTTTTATAACATTGTTAACACAACACTGCAATGCATCTCTTGCATAAAGCGCAACTCCTCCTCCTCGTCTGCCTACTCTGTCCTTGTGAAATAACTTATACCCAGCTATCTCGACTTCCGGATCGAATACCTTTCCTGACATATCCAACCATGTTTCTGTTAATGCTATTATATCAAAATCCTCTACACTATTTATTCCTCTCAGGAAATCTATCTTTTTTAAATACTCCTACAGTTTGTATAGTAAACCCTTCAAGCAACTCCTCTTTTTTTGTCAATTGCCCTTTATCTTTAACTAAACCCCTCCTCTCTCTCTTCTTTCGAATCACTTTAGTTCCCTGCCTTCTGAAACTCATCCTAGTGTCGCAAGTTTCCTTTACCCCGACCGCCGTGTCTAAACCCCGGTTCTCTATCTTAAAAAAGCCTGCAGTGCATTTACCTCCCTTTCAAGGGATTCAGACAAGATCTGAACTCCTTTCCTCGAAAAGTGCACCCCGTCCCTGCGGTAGAGGTTGTTATGCCAAAAGTTATTTTGGCATAGAGGTTGTTATGTAAAGCATAAACTGCATAAGAGTCCCATAGCGGTCTATGGGAGTGACGCTACCTCTCTTATATGTGCCTGGTCACACGTGACCCCCCTCCCCTCCCCCCTCGGGAGCTACGTCACTGGTCGGGAGTCTGATTTAATCTTCCTATTTTTCTATCTCCAAAATCAAAAACATTGGCATAAACTGAACATGTTTTTACTTCTCTCGTACGTCTCTTTCATACATCTCAGAAACACTTCGAAACAATTCGAGAGAACTGGAACCCAAAATGCCAGGGGTCGCTGGCAGTTTTAACTCACTTTTTAGATAATAAGTTTGGGCTACTGGAAAACAAAATATAGGCTTATTCCACTGCACTTAAAACACAAAAGTATAATATTAAGAACGATTTCTTCTATATGTATATTGCATAGAAGCCTGATTCTGTAAAACATTGTATATAACCAAATAACCAAGGAGGTTATAGTTGAGGAGCGAGGTAAATGCTACTCTATGATATTATATAGTCAATAACGAATGTTTAGAAGTTATCTATACCTAGGCAGTCATATTTTCCTGTTATTATTGTGTATCAATCAGATAGAAAGCCTGGAAGTGCAATGAGTCGACGCGTGAAGTCGTAAGTTTTGATTCAATCTCCCCGCCCACCACTCCCCGCCGCGGCACGTCGCCTCCACAATTATAACCTACATTGTCGCCCAGCAACAAGCCGATTTCGGCATTCTTTATTCTTCTTTTTTCCAAGGCATTGCTTATTGTTTTTTGACAAGGTTTGCCAGACGCAGAAGTACTGTCTTTAGAAAACAGTGTGAACATCGCCCAAATTTACATCCCACAAATATACATGTAAAAAATAATTTTAAGCTTTGCTACTCGAGGCGAGTAATTTGCTTTAAAATTGCTATTATAGAACATTCCATCGTAATGCATGTCATCCATATAATTAGTAGAACAACAGAAGAACTATATTTTTTGGTATTCAGATGCGGTGCATCAATGTTTATCGCGAAATTAATTTATGAAAATATTAGTCGCGGAGCCAAAACACAGTAGACCAACCCTTTGATTAAAACTGCCAGCAAACACTGGCATTTCTCGAGTTTCAGATCATTGGAATTGAAGCATAGTTAATTACTGAAGTAATTTGGGATCGTAATTCTTTCAACAATCAAGGTATACATATATCCAGTGGCGTACCGAGGGGGGGGGCCATGCGGCCATCCCCCCCCTTTTTGGCAAAGAATAAAATTATAATAAATCATATATTTATTATATATATATATATAATATATATATATATATATATATATATATATAATTATATTTTTATATATATATATATATATATATATATATATATAAAATTTTATATATATAATATATATAATATATATATATTGGCCCCCCCCCTTTTCAATTTTCTGGGTACGCCACTGCATATATCTGGCACGTACGTTTACTGTCATCAAATAGAACCTCAAAGCTCACGATAGACACAAGTTAAGCAAGTCTCAGTATAAGAATCAAGGAGAAAACTGTGAAATAAAACTGAAATGTCGTGTTGTAGCCAGCGACGGCGGTGCGCAAGACGAGTGGTCTGCCGTTTACCTCTATTTGTTTGTTATGTAAAGCCCCGTCCACACTACCACTCACCACCGTCGGCGCTTCCCGTCGAACAGTGTTCGTCACTCAAAAGTGGCAGTGTGGACACGATGCCGACGAGCAAAATTTAACCGTCGGCGCTGCCCGCCAGCATTCAGCAGGTTTAATATTGGGCGGGCATGCCCGTCACTTAAGCCCCGTCCACACTACCACTCACCACCGTCGGCGTTTGCCGTCGGTGCTTGCCGACGGGAAGCGCCGTTGCCAGGGTTGTGTCCACACGAACGGTTTTGTTCGGCGGTCAGCGCGCTTCCTGATTTCAAAGTGAGTCATGTTTTCTGCATATCGTGTACTCTCACTCGAAATTATGAAATAACCACAGGAGGTTTAGAAAAACTGACCCAACTATCATCTTCATGACACATTTCTGCATATCATAAGCAAGAAAAAATATATGAAAACCTTTTTGTGTATTCTAAAAAATATAGCAAAAAGAAATAGTGTATCAACATTTTCTCACTTTTTGTCTTCAACTCGCTGCAATTTCCCGACCATTTCTCCCATTTAATTTTTGATCACATACTCGTAATCAGCTGACTTACTTGGTTCTGATGGTATACGGTACATAGCAATGCAAAAAATTCTAGATAGTGAAAACTGCCGATAACTTGAAGCATGTGTTTGGCGCTGTCCCGTGAGTGACGGGCATGCCCGCCCAATATTAATCCTGCTGAATGTTGGCGGGCAGCGCCGACGGTCAATTTTGCTCGTCGGCATCGTGTCCACACTGCCACTTTTGAGTGACGAACACTGTTCGACGGCAAGCGCGACGGTGGTGAGTGGTAGTGTGGACGGGGCTTAAGCCCCGTCCACACTACCACTCACCACCGTCGGCGCTTCCGTCGAACAGTGTTCGTCACTCAAAAGTGGCAGTGTGGACACGATGCCGACGAGCAAAATGTGACCGTCGGCATTGCCGCCAGCATTCAGCAGGTTTAATATTGGGGCGGGCATGCCCGTCACTCACGAGTCAGCGCCGAACACATGCTTCAAGTTTTCGGCAGTTTTCACCATCTAGATATTTTGTATTGCTATACACCGTTATACCATCAGAACAAGAAAGTCAGCTGACTACGAATATGTGATCAAAAATTAAATGGGAGAAATGGTCGGGAAATTGCAGCGAGTGAAGACAAAAAAGTGAGAAAAGTTTATACACTATTTCTTTTGCTATATTTTTTAGAATACACAAAAAGGTTTTCGTATATTTTGCTTGCTTATGATATGCAGAAATGTGTCATGAAGATGATAGTTGGGTCAGTTTTTCTAAACCTCCTGTGGTTATTTCATAATCTCGAGTGAGAGTACACGATATGCAGAAAACATGACTCTCACTTTGAAATCAGGAAGCTTGCTGACCGCCGAACAAAACCGTTCTGTGGACACAACCCTGGCAACGGCGCTTCCCGTCGGCAAGCACCGACGGTGGTGAGTGGTAGTGTGGACGGGGCTTAACGCATTTAGAGGGTTCGCGTATCCAGCTATACTGTTATGTTTGTATTGTGGTGTGTTAAGGTACATGGCTGCCTGTAAGCTTCGGCCAGGCTGGGTGAAGGCCAGGAAGTAGGCCGTACTCCGTAGTGTAGTGGTTAGCACCGCTCGGCTCACAACCGAAAAAGTCCCGGGTTCGATCCCCCGGGGGGAGCGGGAAAATAGATGGGTGGTCTTTTAAAACCCGAGCCCCTGTCCACCCAGCAGTGAATGTGTACCCGGGGGGGTTTGCCGGGGGTTTGTGACCCCCCCCGGGGTGGTGGCTTCGGTCAACACTAATGCTGCAGCGGTAGATCACTATGGCTCGAGGCATTACCTCTAAACAAACAAAAAACGAAACAAACAATGAATGATGGAAATGAAGTGCAGGAGGCCCATTGAATGCTTTTTGCCGTGAGTAGCCAGCCATCTTGTGCCCGTTTTCCTTGTGATTTCATTTCATCATCGTGTGTGTCGGACTGAGTGAGGGGTTTATTTGTTTGTTCATAGCAACTTTGTACAGTATATGGAGGACGACGATATTGATGAAGGAAAGGCCATTTAGGTTACTGAGTGAGTAACTTCATGATCTTGATGTCAATCCCCCCCTGGTTTCTTGAGACTTAACCCCCCCCCCCCCCCCCCCCCTCAATGCCCCCCCCCCTCCGATACGGCGTCTCTTACTTTTTGTTTGAGATATTTAGGCGGTATAAAAAAGTCACCTATGAATGTGACTCAGTAAATAGTAAGTTAAGATATGAAGTGGACTTCCTTATCACACAAATAAAGTTAAGGATTTGAGGTGTGGCGTATAATTGCAACCACCAAACAGTCGCGTTAAAGTACTAACAAGAATTCTGACACTTAATTAAAGAGTAATTATCCCGAAGTGTACATGTAACCAAGATCAATAGACTTTTAAATAGTATGTCTATTAATCTTGCATATGTAACAAGGTGTCACGGCGAGCAGTGGCGCAGCTAGGTGTCTATCAAGGGGGGCGGGGGGTGGGGGCACAGCTAAGTATGGGGGCAGGGGGAGCACTAGGCAAGCGGAGCTCAGGGGCCACTCTGATGCCACATAGAAGGGTATAAGGGCATATTCTAAAATCAGATCAGTAGTGGTATTAGAGCATTATACAGAATACGACAGCCATGACCAGAGGGGAGGCATGCCCCCCAGTAGCTACGCCACCGGGAATCAAGATATCTCTTTTCAGGGTAGTAAGAAGTACAAAATATATTAACTAAATAAAAACAAAAAGTTAGTGTAACAAAATGCTCATGTACGTACCTAGGGGATGTAGGTACAATTTACGTACATTTTGGAGACCCCGCTTGATCATCCTAAGGACTACATCTGGCTCCATGGGCCATAAATTTTATATCCCTTGTGTGTTTGAGATTCCTTTGACATTTGCATTCTTTGTTAAAAAAAAAGTAGTGTCTCTAAGTGAAGCTTACTTCATGGGAAGCCTTACCGGAATTGCGGAGAGCTAGGCAGAGAGAGGTTTCTTGACAACAAAGAACGAGAAGCCCCAAGCACAATAAGCCACGCCAATCTTAGTAATCTCACGACACGTCCTCCTCCCCAGAGCTTCCTCTAACCTTCCACAATGTCACCGACATCATTCCTGGGGGGGAAGGGCAGATAATGCCTTATCACCACTACCACCATTACAATTTACATAATATAGACAGCTAATACTACGTTACTATTGCTGTTTCAAAGCAAAGCGTTCATATCAGCTTTTCGGACATTTAACTCTTACCAAAAGGAGAGATAAGATAAAATAAGATTTTCATCCTATCTAGACACTTTGCAAGTACCAACTACAAGGTTATTGACCAACAAAGCGCCGCTACGTCAGCACGAACTAGGTGGACTCGAACCGCTGACCGAATGCGCAGGGACTCGCACATTGCAAGCTCACGTCTCTACCAACCTTGCCACCCTGACGGGCTACCAAAAGGAGAGGCTTATTCATAAATTGCGGGTACATTCCTTGATTTCCGAAAGGAACAAGGGTGGAACATTTAGCACCTTTTTGCACATGACCATGAGAAAGGATGTTTAATACCTTTTCACTGCTGGACATAGAATATTTACATACGGTCCTTGCTAAACTCGTAGACCAATCGCTTTTCTCAGCTACTTGACAAGTTTTTGAGGGTGCAGTTTCATGATAAGGAGGATGGTTGGTGTCCTCCCAGGGAGATAAGGGGTCTCTATCTCTTTTTTTATATATATATATATATTATATATATTATATATATATTATATATATAATATATATATATATATATATTATATAATATATATATATACTTTAGCTATGTAAAGAAAGAAAGAGAAAAAAAGAAATTCAAGCTTCATCTCAGGTTAGGTTAGGTTGCGTTTCCTGGATTGTTGAAGGCAAGATCTATAGACTTTTAATTTTTCAAATACCATCGTGTGTCGGTACCTACCTTTGATCAACCCCATTGGAATATAGCAGGGTATAGATTACTGAATGATATTGTTCAAGGAAAGATGCTCAGAAATGTGGGTCTGGCTCCTTGGTGTGAAGATTTGCACTGCAATATCCTATTCCATCCATGCAAAAGTGAATGTGCAGGTGACCCAAAAGGGGATCCCGCGCTCCATTTCTGCCGTGCACACCCACCTTTCGCACTAAGTGAAAAGTTAAATTTAAAACATCAGTTCTAAGTTTGAGCAGGTCTACTCTTAGATGCAGATGTGGGTATTACCTGCTCCAGGAGAAAGAGGCCGAGCTGAAAGAGCCATAGTTGTTTGCTATGAATCAACATACAATGTAGATACTGTATTAAATAAACAAGGTATGTAAATATGCCACACTGTGATGGTGCTTCATACACAATTGCAAACTCTTCTTTAATTATTTTCCTTACAGAAGATATATACCATCAACATATGTGTGGTGGAATACATCATTGATACTAAAATTACCTTTGAAGTTGTTGAAAAAATGTTAACTGTAATACAATTTATAAAGTAATGTGATAGTAATAATTTCTAAAAAAATTAACTTCTCAATAACAATGTTTTGGTCATTATTAATATCACACCACCGCAACTATGATGGTCATCAACAGGGAAATATTCAGTCAACCAAAGTATTTGAGTGACAAATTATTGTTACACTACACACACTAAACTACAAATCAACTTACCTCGAGTCAATAAACTAGTGGTAACAAATAACAAACCACAAGAAAAGTGGATAATTGCTTATGCATAAATCAATAATCAAATACACCTAATATTGAGCCTTACTCATTACTTTCAGACCTTCCATTTGATTTTTGATTTTTTGTCTGGTAAGTGAATGGGGGAAAGAAGCGCCAGACAGCTAGGGTTGTATGGTGCCAAGACGTGAGAGGTGGGATACGGTAATGTATGGGAATTGATACTGTGGGGCATAAGAAGTGGCCGTTAAAGGGAGGGTTGCAGGTTAGACAAAATGATCATATCAAATAGAAGACATTGATTAATTGCAGAAAGCAGATAATATTTTGTAAGGAGAAGGTTTGTGACTTTAAGGATATCATGGAGACGAGGAGAAAACAGGAAACAGAAACGAGAACATTATAGGTTGACAAAGCATATAGGCATAAGATCGGTGGAGTTGCTCGTCACAAGGTATGAGTGGGTAAGGTTAGTATGACCAATGTGTATTGTGTGGGGGAAGTCTCCCAGTGTCTGCTTTTGTGCCAAGGGTCTGACCAAGGGGATAGGCTGGTTTAACTGAATGAAGTATATTTCCTGATAGCCCAGATCAAAAGAACTGCCAGCGGTCAAGGATGTAGGTACGGAAGGGTGGAAAATAATCAGGTGGTGGGACAGACTTGAGGCGTGGACAACCTGAGAAAGCAAGCCACAGAATCTACGTGTTCATAGCCAGAATGCCTAAATGGCTGGGAACCCAACAGAAACAAATTATTTTTTGCGAACAGAAAGACCAGTCCTGAATTTCACAAACCAAGGGGTTGACAGAAGTGGATGTAGGAGGGACAAAGAACTGACAGTCTGGGAAGATGACCTGTGATGAGGAAGGGTTAAGAAATAGGTGTTGTAAAGCAAAAAGAATTACGCATGTTACTGGTAAGGTCATACAGTAGTATAGTGACTTTGCAATGATTCCATCTTGGTGCAGGGCATACTATTTACATAGCACATGCACTGTACATACAAAAGAAATCCTCAAAGCTATAATTCGTGATATTTGGTGTATCAGATATCAGTTTTGGCAGTGAACATGGTGTAAAAATATTTGTTGACAGAATTTGAATTGCAATACTCTGAATAAAAATTTACCCTACGCTACTACAATATAATATAACTATATTCAACTCTTTATGACATTTGTTGTACTTTGTTTTTTTACCATGTAGCTATGGCATGGATATACTACTGTAACAAAATAACGATATTTTGAAAGATTAGAAAAAGAAAAGAAAAAAAAACCTGCTGGGAGTTCCTGCCTCGTTTAGATTTCATACCAAAGCTCTCAAAACGATGCAATTTCTTTTCTGTCTTCCAAATACTGTAATCCTCACAATACTATTCTACCGGGTAACTAACACATAGCTATGAAAATATCAATAATATGTTACTATTCTTCTTATTGTACTTTCACAATGTTACTCAATGTTTAACTGGCAAGTTTCCATGTTTCTCCAGTGAACATTTTTTCACTCGAAAATGTACAAAATGTTCACATCAAACATAGCAGCCCTTTACCTCGAGCAATGCCAGTCATTTAGTGCTTTTCCAGTTTTGTAAAACCTTTAGAATTTTGTACTTATGCATAACTTAAAAGAATTACACATATGGTGAATGTTGTAAAATTCAGCAATTAATCATATTTCTAATGCCAGGCAGCATAGACCATATGACACTAATCTATGTTAAGTAGAGTGTTGAAGGGCTAAGGGATAAGCTGAAAAAATTACCATAGCAAAATGTACCATTACAAAATGCAAGACTTCAAACCGAGCACTCTGATGGCTATGTTGTTACTGTATCCAATTGTTAAAGAACTTCTCTGATTGTTGTACAAACTGAGTGGAAAGGTGGTAAGAAATTCAGGGTGAAGCAGAAATACTAGATTCTACAACAGGTGGTCATTTTCAAGGCGAGTTCTCTCAGAAGTGGGCATTGTCAAAACGTAAAACCTGAGATTTTCTGCCACCTTTCCACACACTTATCAACTTCGTCTAACTGGTATCTGCTGTTCTGTTCTATGATAAACAAATAGAATGTTAGAAAACTGTTTGGAAAGTCTCCTTCTAAAGTTTTAGTGAGTTTCATATTTTAAGGATTGCAAGAATATTTTCTATAGTGACAGTGCATGATCAATTACCGTAGGTAGTTGACATGAATCAAGTGACCATGAAAGAAGAAGAAAAAATAACTTCTTACCTATTTATCAGGGTCATTTTAAGGATTCAAAAATACAACTCTATTGATAATTCAGCTTAATAGTTATGAACAATTCTGTCCTATGTGACAACGATCGAGACAAGTGTACAAGCCTTCAAAATGACCCAATGCTTTCTGAGGTTTCAAAATATTCAACATACAGCAAGCTGGATCAATCTTAGGTACATTCACAGAGAAAGTAATACACACTCCACAGCATATCTGGGAAATACCTGGTGCAATCACAAAGACAAAGGTCACAGTATCAGCCAATTGAATACATCAAACAGAGAAAGGCAAATATCCATTAAATAGTCATGTATCAAAAATATTTTCATTTCTAGAAATAAGTAGGCACATACTTACATCTGCTAAATGGTATTCAAACCGCCCTGTAAACCTAACAAAAACAAAACTGCTAACAAAGTTTATTCCCTCATTATAGGTTATGTCAAGGTTATAATATTTCTGAGTTCTTTCTTTGGTCATTCACTTGGTTCCTACTACTGAACATGAACATTCATATCTACTGATTTAAATAAATATAAAACAGCTATAAAGACTGACAGATATCCATGTGATCAGCTTTCCCTCTCTTTTTGACAGTGCCTCTGACAGCTGCTGTCAATCAGGATTTTGCTGTTCCTGGTCTTCTTTTGTGGGTGATTCGTATCAAATGGTAATCACGACTATGGAATTGTCAAATGATCTACTGAAAATGTTTTGTTTTTTATGAAAACTTATATTTACATTAAGATAAAATATCTTCAGTAAATGCCTGATGAAAATATATGACACAGCAATCACGGGGATGTAATTAGTCTAAGGGCAGGTATGTGTACATGACATACATATTTGTGCATATATGATTTACCACAATCTTATGCAAGAAGCTTTCCAAATAGCTATGTTTGATCATTGGGCACGTAACTTTCTCAGCCAATGATTAGTGAGAGATCTTTTATGAAGTTTAAATTTTCCTGCACCCTTGATTTCTTTCCGATTTTAAAAGCTTGGCATAGCTTTTCTGAGATGGATCTATGATCCAAATAACATACAAGAACATGTAAAATAAGTGCTACATGAACAATTACATAGGGATATTTCAATCAGAGTGGGAGCCACGCAGACTATCCGGAGCCAATGTCTTCAGAAAATTTAAAAATTGTGAGAAATATAAAATTAAAAGAAATTATCTCATTAATACAATAAAAAATATCTATACATGAAAATCATTAATCGATTTTATCGCCTGTGAGCTTTAAATGAACAATTAGGAAGCTAAATGTCTCACAACAGTCTTTGTCAGGCATGAGATATACCGTGACTTGTAAGCCATAGTATTTTAGTCATATACAAAAGAGTATGATTCATCATAATGTTGTTGCTAAACAATTGTGTGATGAAGTAATGGTGATAGAGACTATGAAGTGACCCAAACTAAGGCCAGTCTGGTGCCCTCTTCTGCTCTCATACAAAACTGTTCAAGGTGGACCTACACCGTGAAGCCAACGTCCCAAGGTCAAGGACCACCTTAACACGAGGCACAAAAACACTTCCTCACAAATCACACAACACCCACTACACTACATGGCACGCCACCCATACATGCCAAGGAACATGGAAACAACACCCTGCACACATCATCACACGCATATTCTATCGTCACTCCCACCTCACCCTCTCCAAATCAGCCTGCAGAAGCACATCCATACTCAGCTCACCCAATGCAGTCATCCAGTCACTCAAGAACAACACTCAGCGTCTTGCACGGCCCCGACATCCACCGTCTGAGTCCTTCCATTCCCCTGAGGACGGAGTCTACCTGGCCAGGCTGCGGTGTGGACGCCACCAGCCCCTCTGAGCTATGAGAAGAGTCTGGATGAGTCCATCGCAGATACCTGTCCAGGATGCAATAACAACAACCACACATGCCAACAACACAACATACACTCCAGAAGGGCCCAGTGGGAAAACCCTGTCCAGCCATGGCCTTTCTCAGGAGCTCAGGGCTGTTCGGACCAGGCAGGCCTGATGAAACAACACAACAAACTGTACTACCTCTGTGTACTCCTTTGTCTAATTCTAGCTAGCAATCTCTCAGATGCTTAGTGCTCAAACTTTCAGATATCATTGACTTTCAGATATTCATTGCTATGTAACGTACTGCTGAGTAATAATTTAAAATTTTACTCAAGATATGCTGGTATACTTTTGAAAAACTTTCATAACTACACATTCACCTCACACACACTCATTCACTGTAACTGCAAGGTCACTTACAACTATGTATAATAGTGAACAAGAATCACTGATTTGTTTAAGATAATATTGCCACTGCCATAGTGGATGAGGGAAACAGGTCGCCACAGGAAGGAGAGGAGAGAATTAAAATGACAAGGGTTTCAAAGTTCCCTGCCTCACACAATGCCCTGAAGTTCACGAAGTCTTCTGTTGTAGTTTTCCAAGGTAGTCTGAATGGTTTCACTGGAATATTACAATTCTCCGAGGAACAGGTGCAGGTAAAGTGCTTATACTTTATCATCCAAAACTTTTCACCATAGTCAAACCTGTCAAGGAAACGTAATGACATATTACTTTAATTTCTTCTAATTAATAATATTTAGTGACAATTATTACCAACTTTATAAATTTTGCATTGTTCCTAAAAAATATTTCCATATAAATGTTTCTAAAATAACAGGACAAGTTTAAAGAGGACGTAGAGAGAAAGAGACAAAATAAACTAATCAAATTACAAAAGAAAAAATCAAATGCTCCTCTCTCTCTTAGGCGGGGTTCACACTACACGTTTTTGTTGTCCGTGTCTACGTGGGCGTGGCGATCAGTGACGTCACAGTGACGTCACCCCGTCACTCCCGCAGACACGTAAAAAAGAATTGGGAGTCGAATAATGTGAGGCTGGGACGCGGTCTCAAGGTCAGTGACGTCATCACTGCTCAGCAATGTGGTGGTTGCGGGGAGCCTGTTTCACACTACACAGGCAGGAAGTGACGTCACTGTGACATACTGTGAGTCACTGATGACAAGGCGCACGTAGACTACGTCCAGCAAAAACGTGAAGTGTGAACCGGGCCTTAGTTTGCAGGATATCCATTTCAAAAGACTGGGCTCTAAAGTTCTCTTTCCTTGTCACTTTTCAATACCTTTTTTGACATACTGGTAATATAGAAATACATATCCTGACATGCAATACTAACTAGCAGGCAAAGCATTCACTCAAAGAGTGAATGCTTGTTACATATACTTACCCAAGTTCTTCATCAGCCTCTATGTCACGGTTGGCAAAAAGTGCAATTCTTGGAAAAGTGAGATCTTGGTGGTCAATGAAGACTTTGACAGGAGTTAGATTTGCTTCACACAGGTGATTAATGAACCGAGCAATGTTGCCGTATGACCTTGCATCAATACAATATGTTTCGCTGTCCTGAAAAAAAATGACGCCCATTACAGTCAATATTAGATCACACACACACACACACACAGTGTTGGCCTAAAGTCAGTGCAGCAGCATTCCTCTGTTAGTGCATTGCACAATCATGATAACATCTCTTTTTCACTGCTTTACGTGGATATACTATTCTTCTACCCATATCTGGCAATTCAGTATTCCTCTTCTTCCTCATTGTCAGTCACCCTTGTCAATGAGCCCAAGGATATGAGAGGAGGGGCATGTTAAACTGATTTGCTTCTTCCTGCATCCTATGACTCACTTCTGAACATTTGGACCTTTAAATCTGCTAGTACTGCCTTCAAATATATGGAAAGGTCCTCATACCCGAAGAGAGGGCTTGTATTTTAGCCATGAGGAAGGAAAATGTCCAGTCAGAGAAATAGCAAGCCGTATGGAATGTCAGAAGAGGAGTGTGGCGGCATCATTGCACAGGCCCTGCCAACATCTCCCAAACACTGTACCTTGTCAAAAATCCCGCCAAGGCTAACGTAGAAGCACCACATGGTAATACCCTGCATAAAGAAAAAAACTAAAACTCACGAATTAGCCCCAAGAATTAAAAAGAAGTTTCTAGGCTGCTAAAAGACATTGCCAAGTGCACCTCACATTATCGGCTGCCATGATTTTCTGCCAACACGTACACGTGTGTCTTTCACAAAATGAAAATTTATATCACACTAGAAGTGAATGACAAATTTGGTATCGGGCATTAAAAGGTTTTTGGTTCTTTCAAATGTCATTTCTACAGAATAAATGTAACAATTACATACTAAATATTAAGTGCATGTCATGACACTGAAAATGGCATTCAAACTTACCCTGTTGTAAAGATCAAAAGGTATGAATCATCATGTCTTGATCAGCTTCCAAGCAGTAATAATTTTCCTACATATTCACACACATAAGAGCCCTGTTGAGGATTTAAACAACGAGATTACAACCCTGCTGCAGAAAACCCAAATTTTACTTTTAGTTCCAGCTTCCAAATACAAACCTAAAAATATACATCAGGTAAGAGAATATTTAAAGGTAAGATAAATAAATAATATACCCTTAGATTTCTCCCTCATTTGAAGAAAGTCATATCCTTTCAATGCCATAATGTGTTTCTAGCTTTTCTTTCAAAAACACCTTCTCACTCCCCGCAGACCCTTTCCCCCCAACTCCTGATATGTAAACAAAAAATCCTTCCTTTTATGAATAGGGGGTGTGAGTTTAAGAATGAAGAGAAAATGAAACCTTGTAAAAATTGAAATTGATTGCCCTTGTAAGTAGCAAAAGTTAAAGGAATACGGCAGGCCTGGGCCTTTTTTCATCTAAAAACTTTTCTAACATAAAAAATTTGGGATTCAGGAGTAGATCATTTAGAAAAAATTAGGATATCAAAAATGTTGTCCCCTTTAGTATAAATTGTGGGTAGCAAAAAAACTCATACTTTTGAAAGGTTTTGAGGGCAAGCACTCCCCAACCTTTTCCAAACAGTTTTGAACAGCTGCATGTGGGATGAAATACCATGCTGCAACCAAACCCTGTTGTTTGCAGGACAGCTTATTGCACGACCGCTCTATTGCACTCAAATATCATTGGCGGGTCTGTAATTGTTAAGAAAATATAATTTCCTGTAGGTATTTACAGATATTTTTAAAATAATCTAGTCTAGAGAAAGGTAATGATAAATTTAAGTAAAATTTCGGATATATTAAATCTTCCAGCAAATTTTCATAAATCAAGTGCAACAAATTCCATAAAAATCTAATTTCCTGCAAAATTAAATTCCGGCAGCAGACGACCATCTGGATCAAACCAACACTGAAAGTTGAGCTGTCCGCCCACAGTGTTCCCCATTGCACCCCTCCTCGCAATCACACCACTGATAGAAAGATGGTGTTTGTTTAACCCTTCAGCCCAGACTTCCTTTTTTAAAATTGAAAATTTTAGCCAAAAAAAAACGAAAAAATAAAGAATATACCAAATTTGTTAAAATGGGNTTTATCCCTCGGAAATACGCTAGTGGCTAGCGCGCCTAGCTACGAATCTGGCCCAGGGCAAGTCGGGGGCCCAGCCCAAAGAGCTGTTCATCCTTCATTTCGAGAATGGTCGTTTAAATAGGTACCTGGTGAAGCCTGTGAAGGTAACTGTGGTAACCCGGACGGCACACTAGCCCTGTGTCCGGGGTAACGGGTTCTCACCCGCAACAGGCTGCAGGTTAAAGGGGCTAATGCGCGGAGATGAGCACAGAGGCCACGCCCAGCATAGCGTATACTCCCATCTTTCCCTTACCTCAGCATATCCCAAGATCATTGATCTTGTTTTTGCCGATAATGCAGTAATCAAAGATGGGTCGCTGGAGGTTCTGGTGATGGCTCTAGAGATCTGGACGAGGAGGCAAAGCCTCTGGGACTGCGGTCTCCTGGCTCAAGACCAAGAAAGGTCCAGGTATTTGGAGGCTTACTAGATGAAAACAGTACAACTTTTCATGCGTGCACCCGAGGACATTGAGATCTTGGATAATTTTACATCCCTTAGTAGCGCAGTCCATAATGACGGCGGGTCACGTCAAGAAGTCTTAGGGAAAGGATTGGCATAGACCACGGTGTAATGGACTTGCCCCAACACGAGTATTTGGCGTTGTCGGTACCCGTGCAGAAGGGAAACAAACATCCGGTTCTTCAAGTCGCTTGTGATCCTTCCACTACTCTATGGACGTGAGACATGGGACACCAAATAGCGACTTGACGGGGCCAATCGCTGCCTTTAGCAATGGGTTTCTTCGCAGATACATGGGGTATCGCTGGATGATTACGTGTCAATGAGCGATTGCACCTGAGACTGAATCGAACCCTATTACCTGCATAGTCCGTCAGCCCCAACTTTGGCTATATGGGCATGTGGCACGCTACCCTGAAACCGACCCTTTCCCCACCATGTTGATCTGGTAAGCGAAAATTTCCAGTGTGGAGGGAGGCCAAAGGGACGCCTATAAGGCTCGTGGCTGGGGCAAGTTGATTTTTCCCTGCCGATAGTTGCTTGGTATGGTGTAACTAGGTGGAGTGATGATAGCTGGGTTGGTTGAACGGGAATAAATGGGATACTCATTTTGTCAGTTCAGGTTAATTTTATTGCATAAAATCTGGAGTATATTTTACAGAAATTCTGGTTTCATAAATGGTGATTTTAAAGGTATATGTGAAACTCGCCCAAAGGGATTTGCGAGTTTCACCAAAGACACTTCCAGTATACATTGCTGGTGACACGTTGTATATAATTACTTGCATTGATGAGCTGATAACAGTGCAAACACATGATAATGACAATAACAAATATTGAAGACTACAAAATAGAATAGTCCCCGTGCTACGCCTGGTTCTCTATTAGAGACAGCAACTGGTAGAGAACGGAAAACTTGAAGACCTGAAAGGGGTGACTACTTTAGTCGCTACAGTCCCCCCCCCCCTAGTGAGCGGGAGGAGGAACGAGGACTTTGGTAGAGGGGCGTTGCCTGGGTGTTGGCGATGGTGATGGTAGCGATGTGGGCTTGCTCTGGGGCCAACAGGTATGCCGGTTTGACGCGGTCGATGGCCACTGCGTCCTGAGTACCGTTTCTGTCAATGGTGGACAGTCTTCCTGGTCCTTCTCAGGACGAGGTAGGGCCTTGGTAGGGCCTGCGTTAGAGGCCGGCGAACGGCATCTACGCGTATGCAAACGTGGGTGCAGGTGTCGAGGTCCTGGCTCACAAAGGTCTTCCTTGGGGAAGAACGAGGCTGCAACGGCTGAAGGCTTTCCCATAGTGCTTTGAGGCGAGAGGCGAAGTCGTGGACACTGCAGGGTGCAGGGTCGGGTGTTTTCACCAGGAGTTCACCTGGGAGTCTAAGACTGGTGCCGTAAACCAGCTCAGCCGAGGGGTGGTGCAGGTCCTCCTTCAGGGATGATCTGATGCCGAGGAGAACGATGGGGAGAGCCAGAGGCCCAAATCTCTGTTGGGCGGAAGCCATGGGGGAGGACTTTAATTGGCGATGGAAACGTTCGACCATGCCGTTGGCCTGTGTGGGTGGTAGTGGAAGTCCTTTAGCGGCGGATGCCGGGGTGAGAGAGATCGTGGAGCTGACGAAAAGCCGGGTAGCGGTGTCGTTGTGGCAGGTAGGGAGGGACGGTGGTTCTGTAGAGATGTCAGCGTAGGGGACGCCCTTTGGTACCTGGGACGTGAGTTGCTTCATTTTGAGCGCCCGGGTGTGCAGTAGCTTTTTCAGTTCAGGCGTCGTCGGGATGGTCAGCAGCTATGGCGGCGAAAGTCAAGAAAAAAGGGGACGTCCCCAGCAGTGATGTTTTCGGGAGAGGGCGTCGCGGGGCGTTGTTCTGCACCTTTGATGTAACTGTTTGTCGGTCGTAAATTGAGAATGTAATCCATGTGGCGAAAACTGCCGTGGGGTGTAAAAAGTCCTTTTTTTTCAAAAAGGTAGTAGTAAAGAGGTTGTGGTCGGTATACACGGAAGTGACGGCCCTTCAATGAAGTAGCGGAAACGCTTGACGGCTTGAAGATGGCGAGAAGTTCTCGATCGAATGCGCTGAAACTGGTTTCGGCCGTGTTGAGCTTCTGTGAGAAAAAGGCAATCGGCTTCCGGGCCCCGTCGACGATTTGGGTTGGAGGATGGCACCGGTTTCCCGTGTCGGAGGCGTCCGTCACGATGGAAGTCTCCGCGTCAGGGATGGGAAAGACAACATGGCTGTGTCGCTGAGGGCTTTTTAGCTGCGAGGGGAAAGCAGCGTCAGCATCCGGAGTCCAGATCAGTGTGACAGATCGACCCCGCTTACAGGGTCTGATCATGGCGGGAGTGGCTAAAGGGAGGAGAGAGCAGCGTGGTTTTGAAAAACGGTTGTAGTAATTGATCATGCCCAGGAATTCTTTGAGTTACGCTGGGTGGATGGCTTCGGGAACTGCCGAATGGCTTCACACTTCGTGTGGGTGGAGCGAAACCTGCTGGAGTTACAGTGTGGACGAGGAAGGTGAGAGAGGTGACGCCGAATTCAGACTTGTCCGCGTTGATTTGTATGCCGTAGTCTTGCAGGCAGGGTGAGGACTTGGTGAAGGTGCTGGCGGTGTGAGGCTTCATTGGGCTCGCGATGAGTAGGTCGTCGATGTATGCGAAGCAGGAAGGCAACCTCGAAGAACCTCGTCAATGAAACTTTGGGAAAAGGTCTGGGCCGCATTCATGAGACCGAAGGCAATCCTGACGTACTCGAACAGGCCGAAAGGCGTGATGATGGCAGTCTTCGGGATGTCATCAGGGTGGACTGGGATCGGGTTTGAAAGGCCTTGACAAGGTCTATGGTGAGAAAATGTTGGGAGCCGATGAGTTGGGACGAGAAATCCTGGATTTTTGGCACCGGGGTATCTGCCCCTTTGGGTGTGAGAGTTGAGGGCACGGTAGTCTCCGCAGGGCCGTATGTCGCCGTTCTTCTTGGGGGACGACGTGGAGGGCTGATGCCCATTGCTGTGCTGGGCCGCACAATACCTTGTCGCATCAGAGACTCGAACTCGGCCTTGGCTTGCCGGTAGCGTTGAGGCGCTAAGCGACGGGCCTTTGGGCGTGTACTGGAGGTCCTGTGGTCTCGATGTGATGCGTGACATGGTGTTTGTCGGGCAAGCTGGCTGAGTAAGGTTGAGTCAGCGTAGGGAAAGATCTAAAAAGGTCGGCGAACTGGTGGTCCTTTTGGATGACAGAGAGGTGCATTTCTGTGTCCCGGCGCTGGTCGTGCTGTGGAGGAGATGGAGGTGAGTGGGTCAACCAACTTTTGAACCCCTTGACGTCCACCAAAAGGTGAAGTGCCTCAGGAAGTCTGCTCCGAGGATTGCTTGGAAACGTTCCCGACATAGAAGGTCCATTCGAAAGAACGTCGTAGGTGGAGATTGAGTTTCAAGGTGCGCCGTGGTGTAAACAGGTATTTTGGTCCCGTTTAGCGGCGAAAAGATGCAGGATGGGAGGTAAGGTTCGTTTGACTGGCGGGCGCGGGGATAACGCTGACATCGGCGCGGTGTCGATCAGGAAACTGAAGTTGGAGCGTTTTTCGTGAAGGCGGAGCAGCGATGAGGTTTGGCGAGAAATATGCTGCACTAGTTTCTCGCCTTTTCGTTTGATGCCGCGTACGAGCAGGGGGGGTCGCACTTTGAGGCTTTGCTGCCGAAGTTGTCGTGGTTCCAGCAGAGTCCTGGGCTTCCCCGAGCGGAACGCTGCTGCGGCGGTTGAGGTTTTTAAAGGGGGCCGTGGACGGTAAATGGCGTTGCTGAGGTGTGGATGAGCGGGGTCGTTGGTGTTTCCCGCATTTGCCTCTTGAGAGAAGTGACCTCAGTTGTGAACTGATTCTTGAGAGAGATGACTTCTGTCAAAGCTGGGATACCCGCTGGGTGAGCAAGGCGAGCTGAGTGTTGTCCTGGGTCGAAGCTGAGGATACTGAAGAGACATGTTGTGTAGGAATGTTGCCACAAAGTCGTCTGCTAACTTGGCGATGGCATCGGGGTCTAGGTTATCCTTGACGCAGAAAAGGACGTTTTTGTAGCAGTAGGCAGGCCGTTGGTAAAACAGCTGTTTGAACAACTCTGGGTCGAAAGTGCTGTACTTGTCACCCAGTAGTAGCTTCATGCGACGCAGTAGGTCTGTTCGGTTTCTCGTCACCCAACTCGTCCTTTGGAGAACAGTTCTTTAAGGCGGGTGGCGGTAGAAGACTGGAGGCTTGAGAGTACGCACTTTTTTAGGTCTTCGTAGGGTGTGGCGGAGGTGGCAGCTGTGAGGTACGTCAGCAATTGTGGAAGGACGTCGAGAGGGGGAAACTAGCGGCGTGGGTGAACTGGGTGAGCGTTTGTGATTTGGATGCTTGAAAACCCCATCAGGGGCAGTGAACCACATGGACGGTAAGTGGAGAGAAAGGTGGCGCTCTCAGTGTCATTTCTGCTGCATGGGTTTTAGGTGTCGTCGTCCCGGCCCCTGGCGAAGTTGAGTGAAAGCGCCCCCGGGTGTGGATGGACGGGTGTCCCAGTTTTTTCGGGACGAAAACACGTTACCCAAATAGCACTGGTGCGTAACCCGTACGCGTGTAGTAACTGCACTTAACTGGGGGTGGGGCACCGTTAATCCGCGGAAGTAGAGTAAATCCATGGGGCGGCGAAACGGCCCGGGCCGTGGAAAAC
>JACEEZ010021123.1:105000-125000 GCA_016584305.1 Chionoecetes opilio | reverse complement strand
CCGTTTCCAAGCCCTGGTTATGGGTGTGTAGGTATGGGTGTGTAGGTATGAGTGTGTAGGTATGGGTGTAGGTATGAGTGTGGATGTGGAAATGAACAGGATAAAAACAAATAGGTCCCACTGCAGGTATATACATTAAAGCGGCTCACAGCACTTCGGTCCATGGTCTCTTATAGAGAATAAGATACCTTGCTTCGGTCGATAAAATACATAGGCGCACACACACACACACACACACACACAAATATACAAGCAAGATGTTGCAAGATGTCCTAACACAACATGGGTTAAACACATGTTGTGTTCCACAGCTGTGGAATTGAGATTGAAAGACCAGTGGATTGCAACTTGGCATGACAATTTTGTAGCAAAATCTTTATGTAGCAACCACAAGATGTTTAAGCTAGATTATGGCATGGAATGGAACATTGTAAAATTACGGAAGAGCAGCCGAATCATGGTAATAGATTAAGAACTAGTAATAACAGATTGCATGTAAATGTTGGCAGATATCAAGGTGTAAATAGAGAAGATCGGATCTGTAACAAGTGTGACGTTGGTGTTGTAGGAGATGAGTTCCATGTCTTTTTTTAATGTAGTAACAGTGAAATTGTGAGGGTACGTGAAATGTATATACCAAACTATTGTACACATAGGCCAATACGTTTAAAATATGTTTCGTTGATGCAAAACACCAGTGTAAATGTCATTAAGAATTTATCTATATTTTTAAGGTCAGTGCTAAGTATGTTTAGATTAGTAGTGTAAACTGTACGATCGTACAGGTGAGAAAAACCTGCTACAACTGCTGGAAGGGGTAGGCTGGTGGAGGTATTGGCAGGACCTTCTACGAGTGCCCGGTTGGGGTTAGACTCCATAGTAGTGAGGCAATCTCTCTTCCTGTCAGCAGTAACACTTGACCAATGGTTTCGAGAAATACCATTTATGGCTTGAGTTATATTGTAGCTCCCTGTCCGTATCTTTCTTCGGTGTCAATTTGTTTGTCTTGATGTGATGTGATCACAAAGTTTGCATATAAATTTTGGAAGTCGTGTGATTCATACCCTACGTTGTTAAAGTTATTAATTCAGAACCGCTTCTTGTTGCTCTGAGTGGCATGATTCTCTCTATTGGATGGTTTATTGTAGGTTAGTGGTCAATCTTACTCGTTTTTGTAATCAGCTTTCGTCTGAAGTTATACGTCATTTGTTAGTGACGACTGGCTGAAAGTTTGCACACAATTATTTGATGTGGTAATGGAATTATATTAATTCTATTGTTTCTAATGTTATCCTTTCTAACCCAACAATATCATTACTGCACCGAGCCTCTCTTTTGTAGTTACACCACACACACACTACTGTCTTCCTTTGTTATTCATCATTCAATGCATGTGATACACATTTGTCCCTTTTTCATCACTTTTGCAACCTTGTGTTTGTCATCCTCGCTAAAATGGCCACCAGTTTCAATTTCAAGTTAGTGACAACAGTTCTTTTATAGGAGCTGTGACTCACCTGTGCTGAGAAAGCCACATATTTATAGCTTTGTCGCCGCCTCGCGTCGGGAACTCAGTTACACGTACTTTGTTTTCGTAACTTTTCTCGACGCTAAGAGTGTAAATGTTAAGGCATATGTATGGGTGTGATAGGTATGGGCGTGGTACATTGTATTGCCGGCCCCAGTTGCATTACTGCTGGGTCAGCAAGTTGAGAAGCCGGCAGGTTTGTAGAAAGGCACTTAGCTTATTTCCATCTCTTATACATAGATGGTAACATAATAGATATTTATATAGAGTAGTTATATTATAAGTTTATTCTATGGTAGAACATTACTCTGCTTCTAACTATTATGTTTAGTAGTGAGCAGATGTATATGTGTGATAGATAAACAAAGTAGTTGTCACCTGCATGACAGGGGAGCGGCGTCTTACCGCCGGCGACTAGAGACGACAGAGCGGCGATAGCCTTTGCCAGGGGAGGTAACGGAGATTGGTTCAGGGACTCCTGCCCATTTCGTTATTTGTATATATTGTAGATTTACACAATTATACTACCTCGAGAACCCTGGCGTCTCTCAGAGCGCTTATAACCATTGTAAGGGTAGGACAGATTGGTTCAGGGACTCTTGTCCATTTCGTTAAGTGTATATGTAATGCGAGAAAATGGGTTAATCCTGTGACTCATGATTGACGAAGAGTCTACGTTGAGTGGTGAGAGTAAAGTAATATATAAATGTCTAGTAATTAAATGCTCGCAATTTTCCTTCACTCCTGTTCTTAATCAATAGATATAGGCGCCGACAATATTTTGTGCCCGCGGTCGCTAGTGACGTCACGGCAAGAAAAGAAGGGAAGGAAGGGAGAAGGTAGCCATATTTTCTCTCTCTCACCAAGCCTTGCCTCGACAACACGTGTAGGGAGTTGTCTTACAACCCTTTTCAAAGGGTTTTGGAGCTGAGTGAGCTGAGTGAGCTGAGTGACCATGAGGGGGTGGTTTAGCCCATGAGGGGGACCCACGTGTGAGCTGATGGTGTGTGTGAGCTGAGCTGAGCTGAGTGGATGACCGTGGACACACCAGCGTATACAGCTAAGGCCATGATTCATCGCGAGTGTGTGTGTGTATAGGTACTTTACACAGTGACAGTGGGGTAAAGGAATTCTTGGGTTTTTGTTAAACACGAGTGAGAGTCGCGTCGTGTCGGGGATTATATAGTGCAGTGATTTATGTTTGTGAAACCTTAGGTTAAGTGGGGATGTGAATACTGGCTCATCAGTATGTGATAATATACAGAAACCCTGTTAACGAGTCGTTTATTAAGTCCCACTTATACTCACATATTCTCTAAATCATTCATTTTTTTTTCCCACTTATTGTGGGTGGTGGCAGCGTAATCGCCAGGTTTGTGGAGCCCTTCGAGTTAACATCAAGCTATAAGGGGGGGGCGCTACAGCTGGTGACAGCTGGTTAGGATCCATTTCAGGGTTCCTCTTACCCACGTGCTAACTAATTCCTTTTTATTTTTCAAGTGCCAGTGCCCAGTGATCACATCCATGTACAGGGTAGCGTTAGTTGGTCATAGTCAGGTCCCTCAGACCGTGGAAGTAGATGCTCCTAACGTAACAGTAGAAGTTTATAGAGCGCCAGGAGGCAAGATTAGAACTTTTTTTTCAGATGATAGATTGAACGGAATATTGCAGAAAGAATTTGAGTTAGTCATCCTATGGTTAGGCAGTAATGATATCAAAGAAGCCAGTAAGGTGGGAAACATAGTGGAACATATTAGGAAGGTAGTAGAAACCGTACAGGCAACGTGCCGCTGTGAGATAAGGATTTGTATGATAGAACACAGGATCATAACAGACCATTACGCTAGGAGGGTTGAGCAAGAAACATACGATAAAGTAGCTAAAGCGATAAATAACAAATTGAACAAGAAACTAACTCAGGATAGGAAATTAAGCTTTAACGCCAAACCATATGCACAAGACTTAGCGCATGATGGAGTGCACTTTAACAGGACGGGCAGGAGCTTTATATATGAGAAACTCGTAAATGTAATCATGCACAACTATCAGACATGGGCTGCAGTGCAGGCTTTAGGAGGCCCGGGTTACCCACTTTAGAAATAATGATAAGTGTATGTCAGTGTTGAGGCTTTATAGACGCCCCGGCAAGTAAGCAACTTCTGCGGGTTGTTGTGACTGTAATAGCCACCGTAAAAAAGCCCAACACTAGACCTAGTAATAGTGAGCATATAATTCTTTTTTTTCTCCAAGATGGAGGATTTGATTAATTTTTCCATAGGGGATTTGGAGGATTTCCTCCATAATGGAGCAGAGGGTTTGGAGATTAGGAAGGAGGAAGTAGTGACACCCAAGAAAGACGATACCAGTCCAGAACAATACGAGCGGTTCAAGTGGATGAGTCAATTAGAACAAGAAGTGGAAAGAACAAAAGAGGCTCTAGAGTTATTGTTGAGAAATAAGGAAGAGGAGAAGGAAATCAGGAGACCAGTGAGGTCATTGATAAAGCCTAGAGATATACGAATGCTGAACCTCAGTGATTTGCAGGGAATCGAAGCCGAGGGAAGGTTGAAACTTTTCTTTTCCCAAGTAGAAAGTTGTTCAGAGGATTTGTAGGAGAGAAAGAGGATCCTTATGGCAAGAGTGGACCCACCGTTAGCGTTATACATACAGAATGTCTTAAGTCAGGTCAATTTTAGATCATGGGACACCCTAACTTATTGGTTATGTGAAGAACTAACAGACAATAATGTCGACAGAATCCTTAACAGCATTTCGGAGGTCAAGTATGATTGGCTGGAAGATCCTCAAGATTTCGCAACTAAACTCAAATGCAAATACGCCATATTGGAAGCAAAGTCAAAACATCCAGGAGAAATTCCCCGTAGGGATAAGATCACAAAAACAAAACTGTTGAGAGGATTACCAAGCCAAAGTAGGGAGAAATTAGAGTTTTTCATGGATGAACAAATCCCACTGAGAAAATTCATAGAGAGAGTGGAGACTGAGAGGGCCATCGCCATCGGAAGAGACACAAATAGAATATACGCGGTAAACCAGAACCTGCAGCTGTCAGAGATAACACCCGCTCCCCAGAGTATCCCTCCCAATAAACAGGAACAGTCACAGGAACTGTCAGCCAGTCAGTCAGAAGTAAGAGAACTGCGAGCACAGATGGAAGGAATGGAGAGGAAATTACAAGATTTGAGAGTAGGTAACGACCAGAAGCTACCCAGTTTAGATTGGAGAAGGAATTCCCAGACGTTTTGTCCCTACTGTAAAATGAACAACCACTCAGCCGCAGACTGTCGAAGGAAGCCAGGTAGCAACGCTTGTTTCGATTGTTGGAGAGTAGGATGTAGGAGAGGCAGTCCAAGTTGTCCTGGGAGGAAAGTGTTCTCCAGGTGACTGAAGATCCCCAATAATAAGAACAGGAAACATCGATCCCCAATAATCCCCTTAGCCATTAATGACTACATCACAGAAGTTTTATTAGACACAGGCAGCGAATATTCACTTATAAAGAAGAGCGCAGCTTTAAACTTACAACTTAAAATAAGAACCCACAGTAACATCCCTAGTTTGACAGGCATAACTGGCAAGGAGTTGAGAATCTTAGGTCAAGTGAAAGTAAAAATAACCCTAGGGGCAGATAGAACAATAGAAGTGTTAATGTTAGTAGTGCCAGACCAGTATTTATCCACCCAAGCCCTGGTAGGGATGAATATAATAGGACTAGAAGAAATGACTATAAATTACAAACAAAAAAAAGTCATGTGGGCTAACCTAGCTTACCCCTTGAATTTTGTTGAACACCGATACGGCACCATAAGAGCAGTTAAGTGCGTGGAGTGCAAAGGTGAAGTGCATAAATCAAGCTGTCATATAAGAATACAGCAAAGCGTGACCATAAGACCAGAAAGAACTCAATGGTTAGAATTACCAGTGGACGAGATAGAGGGAACCATTCTCTTGGTGGACCCTAGGAAAAGACAAGTGCAAAATATAGCACCTATGTGTGTCCAGGTTACTAAAGAAAGAACTATCTTTCTACCAATAATTAATAACAGTAATGGACAGTTGAAGTTACGTTCTGGTACAGTTTTAGCTAAGTATGGAGTAGTAAACTCAGAAGAAATTCAAGAGCAGCAAGTTACGGCAGGACCACGTTGTCTCACCACTAGGATGAGTAACGCTATGTTACCCGACAGTGATGCTAGCAAAGGTAGTGGTACCCGACAGGAACGAATACAGGCTATTCTGGAAAAGGGAGACTGGAAGCACCTAAGTGGACAGGAGAGACACCATCTTTTCGCCTTGATAAAACAACACCATAAATTATTTATCTTAGATGCAGGAGAACTAGGCACCATGAAAACTGAACCAGCTCATATTCAGGTGTTAGATCCAAAACCGTGTAGAGGAGTCACATATAGGTATCCGGAGAAAGCCAAGGAATTAATAGCTAAAATGTTGAGAGAAATGGAAGAGAAGGGTATAATAGAAAATTCCACAGCTGCGTGGTTAAGTCCTATAGTACTGGTTAACAAGCCGAATGGGGAAAATAGGATGTGTCTGGATTATAGGAAAGTGAATCAACATTTAGCCACTGATATACACCCCCTACCCAAACTGGAAGAGTTAGTAGAGTCTGTAGTGGGCTATGAATACTATGCCACCCTAGATATGAAAGATGCATATTATCAAATACTGTTGGATGAGAGTAGTAGAGATCTAACAACTTTCAGTGAAGGAATATCCTTATATAGATTCAAGACTTCCCTTTGAATTGAATTGCAGTGCGGCAATTTTCTCTCGCAAATTAGCCCAGATTTTAACCCCTTTACTGAAAGAGAACTGGCTTAAAAATTATCTGGATGACATTATCCTGATAGCACCCAGTTACGAGGTCTTGTTGGAAAGGATCGATAGGTTATTTGAACATCTGACTAAATTTGGAGTCAAATTAAATTTGACCAAATGTAAAATAGGGCAAAGAAAAGTTAGTTTTCTGGGACACGTAGTGACCAAGGAAGGTACCAGCCCAACCCAGACAACATAGAAGCCGTAGAAAAAATGAAACCCCCCACTAATATCAAGGAAACCAGAAGATTTCTGGGAATGGTAGGTTTCTATAGGAAGTACATAGAAGGATTCGCTAAAGTAGCGGTGCCGATCACTAATTTGACTAAGAAAGAAAACCCATTCGAATGGTCAGAGGAAAGCCAGAAGGCATTTCAAATACTAAAAAATAAACTGACTAGTGCTCCCATCTTAACTAAGGCCAATATCAATAAACCTTTTGTGTTGGATACCGATGCTAGTCAAACTCATGTAGGAGCAGTACTAATGCAGTATAATGAACAGGGCAAAGCCCAGGTAATCTCTTACTTTTCCAAAAAATTAAAACCAGTTGAAACGCGATACTCAGCAACAGATAGGGAAGCCCTAGGGATAGTTTTAGCCTGCAGACAGTTTCATCATTTCCTGTGGGGAACCAAAGTTATCATCAGAACAGACCACCAACCGTTAGTGTCAGTGTTTAAACAACGAACCAAGTCACCTAGGATGAACAGGTGGATCCTAGAAATGAGAGACTATAGGTATCAAATAGAATATAAAGCAGGGAAAAAGAACACTGTAGCAGACCAGCTTAGTAGACCAGTAAGAATCATTCGATGTCAAGTAGAAGAGAGATGCTTAGGAAAAACTAAAGAAGAAATCAAGGATATGCAACGAGAGGACCTCAGATGGAGATAAATGATAGAGTATCTAGAAGGAGGCAGAATACCCAGATCTAAATACCCCAGAAGTACTTTAGATCAATTTGTGATAGAAGGAGTTTTATATTTAACTAAACAGCAGTTAGATAACAGTATACACTACTAATTGGTTTTGCCTAGTGAACTGAAGCAAGCGGCCTTGGAATTAATTCATAATAAGGAATCAGATCATTTAGGGCAAAGGAAGTCAATAAGTAAAGCAGAAGGATATTTTTATTGGCCCAACTTGAAAACGGATGTGAGAGAATATGTGAGGAACTGTTTAACCTGTCAACAGCATAAGGGTAGTCGTGGACTCCAACAACAATGGCAAGAATTACCGTCAGTAAGTAGACCTCTAGAGAGGATAAGCATAGGCATAACCGACATGGGAACTGGGAACGGGAGCCCACGGATACCGCTATGTATTAACTAATTGACGCTATCGTGAAATTTGACCACGATAAACGCAGACCACGATAGCCTCACAACAATGTCACGCTGCCTGTACGGATGTGTCATGATGGTCGTAAGATGGTCACGATGGAGTCATGACAGCTGTAAGACTACGTCACGAATGGAAAATCAACGGTCATTTTGTCGTCACGATAGAGCTACGATAACCACGACTGTGCCATGACGGTGCCATGAACGTATCACGATAGCGTCAAGAGCCTCACACGTGGGTGGATGTTGCCATGCTGATGGAGAAGGAAGGGGGGGTTGAGATGAAGGTGGGAAAAACGGTGGTGGGTACGTGTTGGTGATGGAGAAGGGGGGGAAACGGGGGAGGGGGGTTGTAATAAAGAAGGGGGTGTTGGTGGGGAAACGGGGGGGAGGAGGGTTGGGGATGGAGAAGGCGTTGTGGTGTTGGTGGGGATATGTGTGGTTACAAGGGGGTGGGTGGCATCTCCACGTGGTAGGGAGTAGGGGGAAGGGGGTGTCACCGCGTGGTGAGGGAGTATGGGGGTAGGGGGTCGAGGGGGGGTGTCACCATGTGGTGAGGGAGGAGGGGGTAGGGAGACGAGGGGGGGGGTGTCACCATGTGATGGGGGAGGAGGAGGTAGGTAGTAGAGGGTGGGTGGAGGTGAATGAGAAAGGGGGCAGAAGGCGGAAGAGGGGGTAAGGTAGGGATGAAGGGTCACCAGGGGTGAGTTTGAGAGGAAGAGTTTGAGCGGCTCGCGCCGTTCGGGTTTCTGTACCCCTCTATCAAACGCTTTTGGGCGCCTCACAGTGGTATGTAAACAAATCCCCGCCGTTACCATGGAAACGACGACGCCACAGCTCAGACTGTGGGCTTTTGACCTCACCATTTTCCTCTACTGCCCTCTATCTGCCCACGCACAGTACGGAAGTGTAATGGCGTACGCTGTAGCTACCTGACGACTATTTGATTATTGTTGTAATGGTAATTGTCGCTGAGAGAGGTGAAATGCTAGGAATCTCGGGCACCGTCAACCAACTACACTATAGTCGCCACTGCACTTTTGTCGCCAGGCGCTAAATATTACTAATTTTAGCATCACTATAGACTTGTATGTGCCACTGAAGACAGGTACTTAATATAAACTACTGTGCATGCCTCTTTAGTGGCACATACAATTATGTATCTGTAGTGATGATAAAATTCGTAATATATGGCGCCTGACGACATATATGTGCAGTGGCGACTATAGTGTTATTGGCGGTAGGGTGTAGGGATACGTGAACAGGTTTATGAAACTGTCGCCAATAGGAATTCTCGCAGAAACACCAACTGAGGCCTGTCGCCGACGTGGTACACTCGCCGACGCGGAAATTTTTGGTAACAGTTCCACTTGGAATAAATGAAAATTAAGAATAAAGTGTTTCATTGTTACATACCACCTGGTATGTAATCTCTGAATGCAGAAATACTGTTAAAAGCTTATTAAATGTATATATTGTGTACTGTAATATCATGCAAGATCAAGAACTGGAACTATCGACGAAAATAGGCAGATGAAATGAAATGAAAATATGACAGTGCTAATATGATTTGACTAATGCTTCATGTTCGCTTATAATGTCAGATTACTGTGATAAATAATGCTGTTGTATATGCAGGTTGTTTTCTCTACTCAGAGTTTGTACACATTNAATCATAAAAAGTTCAATAAGCTAACGGGGAAATTTTTCCTCCACCCCCAGTCCGAATCACTGGTTAGGCTTATTTTTTAAGCCAGTAGTAATTAGACACCGAGCGAAAAGAAGTGAGAAGGGGGGGGGGTTTACATTAGGATAACCTTTAGAAGACTGACGTTCCTGAGTTAAGTCGCCTGGGGGAGGTATATTCTCGCCCCTTGGTAAAGGGCCCAAGGTAGGAGCCGTTGGTGGACCCGGTGGCCAAAGCGGGTTACCGATTAGAAGAGGAGGCAACTACAAATATTAACCCCCAAGCCGTGTGAGGCCAAGGAGAAAGAAGGGAACAAAAAAAAATGAGTGAGAGGGATTTTAAATGGAAGGGGATAGACTACTTAGAATAGGACAACAGCTTGAGACTGTATGTGCGTTCTTTTTTAAAAGTTGTAACAGTGCGACTAAATTAAACCAGAGATAGTAAACTATTTTTAGGTTGAGATTTTTTGAGCGTTACGCGTGCGTATTTTTTTTAATGTGGTAACAGTGCAACCGAAGTTCCCGAGATATTTTAAAACTATATTGGATAACGCTTGAGCATTACGCGTGCGTATTTTAGGGGAGAAGAAGTTTTGAAAAAAAAAAAGGAAATTGTGAAGTATAATTATTATTTTAAAAGAAAGGGAGGAAAAAATTGATGATTATTTTTAACGAATTATCTTTAGATAAAAAAAAGTACTTTATAGTCCGGCCGCTAAGGACCAGATTTCAAGAGGTGGGGACATGCCGGATAAAAGCACCAAATTTTGTTCGGGGCTTCTAAGGGTCCTAGCTATGTTTTTGAGAGGGGAGGACAAACGATCCAAAATACTCAGAAGCCCTATGAACCTTTTTTGGGGTTTTAACGGCTAATTTTCCCCTTAAAAAAATTTTGATGAAATAAAGATTCGCCTTTAAATATGTATTTATAAAATAGGAAATTTTCTGGCCCTGTCTTTTTTACGGCACACAGGAACAAGATTTTCCCCTTTTAACGTTGAGACACTGAAAAGCTCTTGTCCCCATGGTTCTCGCTCTGGCCCACCAGAACTATGCCAGGGGGCTCCCGGGCATATCAGGGACATGGAGAGTCTGCCCCCAGCAGTTCAACCCCCCAATTTTCAAGTCAAGGGAACGGGGGTCTTTTTCAAAAACAGCCAAGGGGTTTTCTCCACTATACCCATTTGACCAAGCCCCGAACAAAACAACGAGCTTGTGAAAGGTAAAGGGGGGGGGGCAGTGGCCTTTTTCCCCAGAACCCATTTGCCTTTCAGGAGGGGGGGGGTGGTTTGCGGGGGACCGGAGGGGCCCCGGGGGCCCTGGCAGATTTGGGGGAGCAGTATGGCCGACCCCCCCAAATGATGACCATACCATCACGAGGAGGGTTCTTACCCAGAAGACTCCCAGAAGCAAACTTGACTTTTTATCCGGGGTCATCTGGTGAGTGGGAAAAACCCACAAAGGATACACCCCAGAACTCCGGGCACTTGACACACGGAATTTTTCACGACCATCCTGTTGTAAAACACAGCCCACAGTAGACCCTGTTGGAAAGAAGAGATGAGAAACAAGAAGTCAGTTTTGGACAGAGTTTACAACACTCCATCCAGCCCAAAAATTAAGAAAAAACAAATTTGCCCCTGTTCAGATCGCCAACACCAAAGACGAAAGTAAGCAGGGTAAACGGGTTTTATGTGAAGGATGCGGGGCCCCTTTTTCCCGTTCTACATAGTCACACAGCACCGTGAGGGGACCTGGACCCTTCTTCAAGCATGAGAATCCCCCCATTACCCTCCTTCTTTGGCTGAAAGGGGAAGCTGCGACAAGGGAAGAAGTCCGATCTCCCCAAACATTCTGGCCCAGAAGACGCAAGAAGAACCCTCTGGTCATTTGTTTTTTAGAGTGCTCGATGGGCGCTGGGGTTTACCCCCCTCCTCCCATGGGGGCATCACTACTTTTGACGATTATGAATGGGTGTTTGTTTCCCCACATCATGAGGCAACTGGAAACCTCTATGAAGAGATGTGGTTATGGGACAGGTACCTGGACAACTATCAAAGAACAACCAGAGAGAAACGGGGGAAAGGTGTACAAAGGGAAGGGGGCAGGAAAACCAAGGGTCCCAGGAAAATGGCCCGTTTTCCTGCGGACCCCCAAAAAAAGGAGAATTTTCCAGTTCCTATCAGAGAAGTTTGTACCCACTCCCTTCCCAGAGGGAAAAAAGGGGTCCTTCAACATCTTGGAGCCTCGTAGCTGCAGTGGCACTGACCACCATCCCGCCATGTGACCACAAAGGAGACACAAGAAATTTTGGCCATCTACAAGTGCCCTAAGAGTGGACCCACTGCTTGGTGACCGTGGAAATGACGGGTTTTTTCATCCCTCGGGAATATCACTTTCTAGCCAGCAAATACCATCGGTGAATTGGGGCCCTTGGGGAAAATGGGAAGAACTTCCTTTTATACACATCAATGCCATCTGTAGTACTTGGGCAAAGAGAAGTCCACACGCTACCGTGTTCCCCAGCTTCACAGGGTTGTACGTTCTTTTTCTTTGGAAAAGGGGGAAAAAAGCGGTTTGGGAAGCATGGGGTGCCCAACCCAAGTCACAGATGCCTTCAACTTCATTTTTTTGAAAAATCCACATGCCAAATCCCGTGGGTTCCGGAGTTCCCCGATGCGGAAGTTTACAGTCGTTATATATGACAAGACCAGCCCTTGGTGTCGGTGAATGAAGCAAGAAAGGAACGTTCTGCCAGAAAAACAGAACGATGGAGAACATTCCCCCCAATCAACAGGCCCTGCTGCAGCAACCAAGCGTGCAGTGTACCAGGCTGGCATCTGGGGCCCGTCACCAGGCCCAACACAGACACCAATGTGAAGGGCGGTTTTACACTGGATGCAGAAACAAAAATCCTGGGGTTTCCCGTCTGGAGCTCGCAGCCTGCGGCAGCAAAGGGGGTAAGTGAACTTGTGAAAATGGCCTGCAAAAGTGCTGCAGGTTTTGGCGGGAATGTTCATGCAAGAAGCCCCAAACTGGAAATCACCGAACTGGGCAGCTGCAAATGGAGAAGTAACAATAATTACAATTATGAAAACATACCTGCATTGTGTACTGGTTTCTTAAAAAGACATGGCATTCCTGCACTTTTAAGAAGAACATGATTGTTGTTAAAAGTTTAAAGAATACTTATTTTTCATAATGCACCGTCAGTAGATTAACCCCTGTATTTTTTAAATTTCAAGGAGTATGTTTTAATTCGTGTTCTGCTAATAAACTACATGGCATTTCGCGATGTCCGCAGGGGAGTTTAAAGTCGAATAAATATTGAATTTATGTTTTTTTGACAGCCATATTGGAATATTTTGTTCTGGAGTTATTAAATAATAATAATAAGATAACTTGCATCCAATAAACATTATCCTTATGACTATTCTTTTAAAAAACCCATTTACCCTAATTTCCACATGCGGAAATGTCAAAATAATAAAGAAGCGTTCCTTATAGCCATCTGAGTGATGGGATCATTTGTCTCCCCTCTCAAAATCATAGCTAGGAGCCTGTAGAGTGCCTGAAAAAATTTTGGTGCTTTTATCCGGCATGTCCCCATCATTTCACTAAGCTGCCGGACTATTACCTTTTTCTCACATCTTTTATTTTTATTCATTTATATTTTTTTTCCCACTTGATGTGGGTGGTGGCAGCAGAGTAACCAGGACTGTAGAGTACACATACAAAATGGGCACTACATAATGGTGACAGCGGTTTGGATCCATTCGATGGATCCGCGTATCCACGTGCTGACTTACGCCTTGTTAGTTTTTTTTTTGCCAAGTGCCAGTTACCCAGTGATCACATACTGTACAGTATGGTGTGTACAGAGTATAGGTGTACATATAGGTGTATAGAGTAGCGTTAGTGACTATGACTAGTTCGCTCAGACCGTGGAGGAAGATGATCCAAACGTAACAGTAGTTTATAGAGCGCCAGGATGACAGGGGAGAAGCGCGTAATCACGCACAACTATCAGGCATGGGCGGTAGTGCAGGCTTTAGGAGGGCCGGGTCACCCACCGTAAATAGTAATAGAATGCGTAAATCAGTGTTGAGGCTTGGATGACGCCCACAGCAAGTAAGCAACTTCGGAGGGTTGTTGTGGTTTTAATAGCCATCGTGGAAGCCCAACACTAGTTGGAAAAATCAGGGAAATATAATTATTTTTTTTATTTACGCAAGGGAATTTTTTTTTAGATGGAGGATTTAATGGGTTTTTCAGTAGAGGATTTGGAGGATTTCCTCCAAAAGGAAGCAAAGGATAGCGAGCTTAAGAAGGAGGGTCCAAAACAATGCGAGCGATTCGAGTGGATGAGTCAATTAGAACTAGAAGTGGAAAGAACGGAAGAGACTCTTAAGTTATTGTTGAGAAATGAGGGAGAGGAGAAGGAAGCCAGGAGACCAGTGAGGTCATTAATAAAGCCTTGAGATGTAAGAGTGCTGAACTTCGGGGATTTACAAGGTATCGAAGCAGAGGGAAGGTTGACAGTTTTCCTTTCCCAGGTAGAAAGTTGTTCAGAAGATTTGGAGGAGAGAAAGAGGATACTTATGACTAGAGTAGATCCGTAATTAGCATTATTGATACAGAATGCCCTCAGTCAGCATGATTTTAGATCATGGAACACCTTAAGTTATTGGTTATGCGAAGAACTAACAGAGAATAATGTCGACAGAATCCTTAACAGTATTTCTGAAGTCAAGTATGACTGGATGGAAGATCTACAAGACTTTGCATATAAAACTCAAATGCAAATACGCCATACTGGAAGCGAAGTCAAAACATCCAGGAGAAATTCCCCGTAGGGATAAAATCATTAAAACTAAACTGTTAAGAGGATTACCAAACCACAGTAAAAAGAAATTAGAGCTTTTTATGGATGAACAAATCCCGTTGAAACAATTCATAGAGAGAGTGGAGACCGCGAGGGCCATCATTATCGGAAGCGAGACTATAGGATACGCGGTAAACCAGCCCCGGCAGTTATCAGAAATAACACCCGCTTCCCAGAGTAGTCCTCCCAATAAACAGGAACAGTCACAGGGACTGTCAGCTAGTCAGTCAGAGGTAAGAGAACTGCAAGCACAGATGGAAGTAATGGGGAGTGAATTACAAGATTTGGTAGTAGGTAACGACCAGCAACTACCCAGTTCAGATTGGAGAAAGAGTTCCCAGACGTTTTGCCCCTACTGTAGAATGAACAACCACTCAAGACTGTTGAAGGAAGCCAAGTAGCAACGCTTGTTTCGATTGTTGGAGAGTAGGATGTAGGAGAGGCAGTTCAAGTAGTCCTGGGAGGAACGTGAACTCCAGATGACTAGTTAAACATCAATCCCCAATAATCCCCTTAGCCATTAATGATCACGTCATGGACGTTTTATTAGACACAGGAAGCGAATATTCACTTATAAAAAAGAGCGCGGCTTTAGATTTACAACTTAATATAAGAACCCACAGTAACATCCCTAGTTTAACCGGTATAACGGCCAAGGAGTTGAGAATCTTAGGTCAAGTAAGAGTAAAAATACCCTTTGGAATAGATAGAACAATAGAAGTGTTAATATTAGTTGTTCCAGATCAGTATTTAGCCACCCAAGCCCTGATAGGGATGCACATAATAGGACTAGAAGAAATAACTATAATTTACAAACAAAAGAAAGTCATGTGGGCTAACCTAACTTATCCCTTAAATTTTGTCAAACACCGATACGGTACCATCAGAGCAGTTAAGAGTGAAAAGTGCAAAGAGGAGGTGCATAAATCAAGCTGTCATATAAGGATACAGCAAAGTGTGACCATAAGACGAGAAAGAACTCAATGGTTATAATTGTCAGTGGACGAGGTAGAGGGAACCAGTCTCTTGGTGGACACAAAAAAACAAGTGCAAAATATAGCACCTGTATGCGTCCAGGTTACAAAAGAAAGAACTATCTTTCTACCAATAATTAATAACAGTAGTGGACAGCTGAAGTTACGTCCTGGTACAATTTTAGCTAAACATAGAGTAGTAAGCTCAGAAGAAATTCAAGAACAGCAAGTTACGGCCGGAACACGTTGTCTCACCACTAGGATGAGTAACGCAATGTTACCCGATAGTGATGGTAGCGAGGGTAATGGTACTCGACCGGAACGAATACAGGCAATTCTAGAAAAAGGAGACTGGAAACACATAAGTGAACAGGAGAGACACCATCTTTTCGCCTTGATAAAAGAGCACCATGAACTATTTATCTTAGATGCAGGAGAACTAGGCACCATGAACACTGAACCCGCTCATATTCAGGTGTTAGATCCAAAACCGTGTAGAGGAGTTACATATAGGTATCCGGAGAAAGCTAAAGAACTAATAGCTAAAATGTTGAGAGAAATGGAAGAGAAGGACATAATAGAAAATTCCACAGCTGCGTGGTTAAGTCCTATAGTACTGGTTAACAAGCCGAATGGGGAAAAAAGGATGTGTCTAGACTATAGAAAGGTGAATCAACATTTAGCCACTGATATACACCCCCTACCTAAATTGGAAGAGTTAGTAGAATCGGTAGCGGGCTATGAATACTATGCCACCCTAGATATGAAAGATGCGTATTATCAAGTACTGTTAGATGAAAGTAGTAAAGATCTAACAACTTTCAGTAAAGGAATACCCTTATATAGATTCAAAAGACTTCCCTTTGGATTAAATTGCAGTGCAGCAATTTTCTCTCGCAAATTAGCCCAGATCCTAACTCCTTTACTGAAAGAAAATTGGCTTAAAACTTATCTGGATGACATAACCCTGATGGCACCCAGTTACGAGAAATTATTGGAAAGGATTGATAAATTATTTGGACATCTGACTAGATTTGGAGTCAAATTAAATCTGACCAAATGTAAAATAGGACAAAGAAAAGTTAATTTTCTGGGACACGTAGTGAACAAGGAAGGTTACCAACCCAACCCAGACAATATGACAGCCGTAGATAAAATGAAACCCCCCAACTAATGTCAAGGAAACCAGAAGATTTATGGGTATGGTAGGTTTCTATAGGAAGTACATAGAAGGATTCGCTAAGATAGCAGTGCCTATCACTAATTTGACCAAGAAAGATAACCCATTCAAATGGTCAGAGGAAAGCCAGCAAGCATTTCAGATATTAAAAGATAAACTGACTAGTGCTCCCATCTTAACTAAGGCCAACATTAATAAACCATTTGTGTTGGATACCGATGCGGATACCAAACTCACGTAGGAACAGTACTGATGCAATATAGTGATGAGGGCAAAGCCCAAGTAATCTCTTATTTTTTCAAGAAATTAAGACCAGTTGAGACGCGATACTCAGCAACAGATAGGGAAGCCTTAGGAATAGTTTTAGCTTGCAGACAGTTTCATCATTTCCTGTGGGGAACCAAGATGATCATCAGAACAGACCACCAACCGTTAGTGTCAGTCTTTAAACAGCGAACCAAGTCACCTAGGATGAACAGATGGATCCTAGAGATGAGAGACTATAGGTATCAAATAGAGTATAAAGCTGGGAAAAAGAACACTGTAGCAGACCAACTTAGTAGACCAGTAAGAATCATTCGATGTCAAGTAGAAGAGAGGTGGTTAGGAAAAACTAAAGAAGAAGTAAAGGAAATGCAACGAGAGGACCGTAGATGGAGAGAAATGATAGAATATCTAGAAGGAGGCAGAATACCCAGATCTAAATACCCCATAAATACTTTAGATCAATTCGTAATAGAAGGAGGAATTTTATATTTAACTAAACCACAGTTAGATAACAGTATACACTATTTATTGGTTTTACCTAGTGAACTGAAGCGAGCGGCTTTGGAATTAATTCACAATAAGGAATCAGGTCATTTAGGGCAGAGGAAATCAATAAGTAAAGCAGAAGGCTATTTTTATTGGCCCAACCTGAAAACGGATGTGAGAGAATATGTGAGGAACTGTTTGACATGCCAACAGCATAAGGGTAGTCGTGGACTCCAACAACAATGGCAAGAAATACCATCAGTAAGTAAACCTCTAGAGAGGATAAGCATAGACATAACAAACATGGGAACGGGAGCCCACGGATACCGCTATGTATTAACCATAATGGATCATTCATTATAGTAGGTTTACTAACTTTTATAAATTAAGGACTAGGATGACCGACGAAGTATATAAGAATTTTAAGGAATATGTCAGTTTATTTGGAGCACCACATACCTTGTTATTGGATAATGCTAAGGAGTTTACGTCACAACAATTCAAAGAGCTGTGTGACTCATGTGAGATACAATTAGGATACACCACGCCTTACCATCCACAAGGTAATAGTATCTCAGAAAGGATGCACCGAACAATGAAAACGATTCTCTCAAACCTGTGCAAGGGTTATCCTCACAGGTGGCCCAATTATCTCTAAAAACTCAAGGAGTATTAAATAGTGCAGTGCATGAGACAATGGGTACCCAACCTTTCTATGCTTATTTTTCCCGATACGCTCCAAGGTTGATTAGTGTGAAGTTACCACAAATTGACTCAGAGGATGAAACAACAGTGGCACACGAAATCATCAAAAGAACAAATTTGGAGAGAGGTAGAAAATGGCGGGAGAAAGCTAATGTGAAAAGAAAAAATGAAAGGTTGGAAAGAGACGAATTGGCGTGGGTGAAAAGAGAACGTTTTGAGACGGGCACCAATAGAAAACTTTAAGTTAAGTGGTTGGGACCATACAAAGTGGTGGAAGTATTGAGAGATGGAGGTTCATATGTATTAGAAAATATATTTGACGGCAAACATGTACAGCGCGCGGCCGAGCAAATTAAGCGATATGTAGGACAAGATGGCTGGCTGTTGGAACCAGCAGAGATAGTAATTGTAGAGGAAGAACTTGAGCAACCCCCACCTAGAGAGAGGAGACCAGTGAGGAGATACTTAGAACAATGTTGATGACAGACGATAAGTGTTAATCTCTAGAGAGAAAGAGATTTTGAGGAAGGTCCCCTAGACAGACTTGTAGTGGTTTAAACATTTTATTTTTGCTTTAGAGGGTGTACACAGTTTGCACTGAACACTAAACCCGCTAGGTTGTCGTAAGACCCGAGGATGTGCTTGGCTCTGAGCTTTGCTCGATGGGTGATAGACGCAGGAGTATGTATGCCTCAAGCAGGAGGTGAACCTTATCCCAAAATACTGAGGGTATGGAGTAGATCCGGTCCTGATTTCTCCCTACACACCTACGCCTAGGATTAGTGGGGTAAAAATGGAAATTGACCATTCCAGACTAGAGGGACGAGTCCAATTGCGACTCTATAGGGCTTCGGCCTTGACAAATAAGAGAGGAAGTGAGAAGGTTCTCATTTCAAGGTAGTAGAGTCATCACATTTAAAATAGGTATTCCCCAAACTGGTTAAATCTGCTCTTGGTGAGGGAAGTGATAAGTTAAGAATACATACTATCTAATTTTGTTGTAAATTTCATTGGAAGAATTGGATTGTGCGGGATGAGAATATTTGTTTGTGAGTGATAGAAAATCCTATGAGAATTTATATGAAATTATGTGTGATGTATATGATAATTTATTATTTTATTTTTAGTTAGATATCTGGTAGGATGCTTGATGAATGACTGAGGAATAAGGAATTTTTTTTGGGGGGGGAAGAAGCTATGTAACTAGATAAATTACATTAATAGGGGAAGAGATGAAATAACATATAAGTATCAATAAGCTAACGAGGAATTTTCCTCCACGCCTCAGTCCTGAATCACTGGTTAGGCTTATATTTTAAGCCAGTAGTAATTAGACACGTAGCGAAACGAAGTGAGAAGGGGGGTTCTACATTAGGATAACCTTAGAAGCAGCTAGACGTTCGCTGAGTTAAGTCGCCTGTGGGGAGGTGATATTCTCGCCCTTGGTAAAAGGCCCCAAGGTAGGAGCCGTTGGCGGACCTGGTGGCCAAGCGGTCACGAATTAGCAGAGGGGACAACTACAGCATATTACAGCCAGCCGTGTGAGGCCAAGGAGAAAGAAGGGAACAGAAAAATGAGTGAGAGGGAAACTTTGGAAGTGGAATAGACTACATTAGTATAGGACAACGGCTTGAGCACTGTATGTGCGTATCGTTAAAGTGGTAACAGTGCGACTGAAGTTACCAGAGATAGTAAACTATATTAGGATGACGACTTGAGCATTACGCGTGCGTATCGTTAATGTGGTAACAGTGCAACCGAAGTTACCAGAGATAGTAAACTATATTCGGATAGCGCATTACGCGTGCGTATCGTTAGGGGAGAAGAAGACTTAGAATTAAGACAACTTGTGAATGTATAATTATTATAATATTACAAGCAAAGGGAGAAATATATTGATGAATATTTATTAACGAATTATTCTTTAGATCCAAACAGTACTTACCTTTTTCTCACATCTTTTATTTTTATTCATTTATATTTTTTTTTCCACTTGATGTGGGTGGTGGCAGCAGAGTAACCAGGACTGTAGAGTACACATACAAAGTGGGCACTACACTAAGAACATTCGGACGTTCTT
>JACEEZ010021123.1:82500-102500 GCA_016584305.1 Chionoecetes opilio | reverse complement strand
AATAAACACCTCGCCCTCCTGCACAAAGTACAGGACCGAGTGGTGAGGATCATTGAGGACAGCAATGCTGGACAGGAACCACATCTCACCACACCCCAACACCGACGGGAAGTGGCGGGACTCACCGGACTCACCGTGGTGTTCAAGGTGTAGGCGAAGCGTGTGAGTCACCTAAAGGCGTAGTGGCAGCCATACCGCCTGGCCCCGGTCATCACCTGTGCTATCGCCCTGGCTTCTTGTGAGCTGTTACAGCTACGCTGCCGGAAGTGGCATCACCAGCGCCAGTTCACGAACACATATATCAGTTGGTAGAACACCCTGATATCATCATAAACAAAATTTGACGGAGCGATTGTCCAGGAGGAATTTATAGTGATGGTGAATAACTAGTTGCTGGGCAGAGCTGATAGTGATAATGAGTAGGAATAGAATAAGGACCAGAGTCAGGCTTCAAGATAGGGAGCATTAAGAATGCAACCTTTAGACTGTAAGTTACTATACACCAATGTAATGTTGAATATGTAGAATATGTTACTTAGTATACATAAAAATATTAAAAAGATAGGGAGAGAAAAAAAGGGGGGGGAGGTACTCGCAAAGGCCAGGTAACGCCGTCTTTAGGAATATACAGGTATTAGGCATTGTCTGGTGAGGAAAAATGAGGTCACGAAGGGTAATATTCGACACAGATTACTTATTCACGAATGCGACGCGCGAGGCTTTCATCTCCCCCATACATACATGAAGCCTGTGATCCCCTTAAAGCTCCCTCCCTCCCTCACACACACACACACACACACACACACACACACACACACACACACACACACACACACACACACACACACACACACACACACACACACACACACACACACACACACATACACACACATGCATACATACACATACACACATCTGCTTTACGTTGTCACTTCTATAATAACTTTGCCGCTTCTTCACCATCAAATTATTCCAGCTTCTCTTCTCTTCTCCTCTCCTTCACGTTCCCATATCACTCCATAGTCTCGACACTCTGCCCTACTATAACCTACACTCCTTCACATCTCTCCCTACAGCACCATCTCCATCCACACCTCCTCCTCCTCCTCCTCCTCCTCCTCCTCCTCCTCCTCCTCCTCCTCCTCCTCCTCCTCCTCCTCCTCCTCCTCCTCCTCCTCCTCCTCCTCCTCCTCCTCCTCAGTGTGGTACGCGCGTCATGCTGTCTGTCTGCAAGCATGACGGTACACTTTGAAGAAAAGGTGTGACTATGTTCGCTTTGTTTGGGGTCATCGGGGTGTTTGGGGTCGCCTGGTTGGGGTCATGCATGCATCTGTGCCTACCTGAAGGGCCTTCCAGGAACGTAAGTGGTCAGCTGATGAGTAATTCCAGCACACCAAAGGGATGAAAGGTGGATGCGCCCGAGTGTGTGATGCTATGTAATATTTCAAACGGGTGGAAGATAAAAAGGGGATAAACAAATATGTACACACACACACACACACACACACACACAGACACACACACAGACACACACACACACACACACACACACACACACACACACACACACACACACACACACACACACACACACACACACACACACACACACACACACACACACACACACACACACACACACACACACACACACACACACACACACACACACACACACACAAACACACACACACACACACACACACACACACACACCACACACACCACACACACACACCACACACACACACACACACACACACACACACACCACACACACACACACACACACACACACACACACACACACACACAACACACACACACACACACACACACACACACACACACACACACACACACACACACACACACACACACACACACACACACACACACACACAACACACACACACACACACACACACACACACACACACACACACACCACACACACACACACACACACACACACACACACACACACACACACACACACACACACACACCACACACACACACACACACACACACACACACACACACACACACACAACACCACACACACACACACACACACACACGGACACAAAATCCGGCAGTGAGATTCAGTTCTGCAAATACTATACAACAAGCGGCAATCAGAAAACCTAATTGGGAAACAAACTTCTTAATAAAAATAGATAGTATCAAAATAGAGGATAAAATTGTTTAAAAGTATACTGCTATGTGAAACTTTTAGATCTTGAAAATGAAATTCAATCTCTCTTTCCGTCCCTCCCTTCCTCCTTCCTTTCCTCCCTACCACCACCAGGAGTCTGATGGCCAATATTTTCCTTGTGGATTCCCAATTTTCTGAAGTGTGTGAGTTATTCTCTGGTTTTATTTTCGTGTGGGCTGGAAGAACAAGAAAAGTAGAAGAGTAGTAGTACGTGAGAACAGAGGATAAAGTCAGATATACAATAGAAGAGGCAAAGGTTCCTCCCCATCCTCCAAACCCAGTGGCAGTGGAGTTTTCCCACATATTACGTGTCCTATTAGAGCGAGGGAGAGGCAGCCTGGAAGCCAACCTTTATCATCACCAGAGCTGCTCTCCGACCTCTGATGTATTGGAGAAGATTCAAAGCTCACTCACATATAATCATATTCTCTCTCTCTCTCTCTCTCTCTCTCTCTCTCTCTCTCTCTCTCTCTCTCTCTCTCTCTCTCTCTCTCTCTCTCTCTCTCTCTCTCTCTCTCTCTCTCTCTCTCTCTCTCTCTCTCTCTCTCTCTCTCTCTCTCTCTCTCTCTCTCTCTCTCTCTCTCATTACACCACAGGTAGCACCACAAAGGGACATACAACCACGCACCGGCGGGAAACACACATGACAAAAAACAAAAAAAGGCGCAACATACAAGATACCACCACCACCAGCAGCAATTTTTCACCTGCTGTCGTAGCTTCCAAACAGGGACGAGGCATTACCTGCACGGCTGCTCCCTGGACGTACCTCAAATCGATCAAGGATATAAATTTAGGTCTCATAGAAGGAAAAAAAAGTTTCAGAACTGGTAAGGATTCACGATATTCATGCACCTGGCTTCGTCGCGCACCAACTGGCTACCTGGCTGGCTTGGGTACGCGCCTTTAAAGTGGTGAAAATTATTTTGTTATACATTAATAACAGTAATGAAACACCCAATTCTACATTACAACCACCAATAACACAGCTGGCATAGCTTGCCCACCCACTTTCATGAATCTCTTACTATATACTTTATAGGAACTGGCAGCAAGCGGACTTTTTTGTTGTTGTCCTTGGTCCCTTATGATTTAAAAAAAGAAGAAGAAAAAAACACTCTACCATCTAACATCTAACATCACCGTCATCACCACAACGCTAAGGCTATCATCACCAAGGCCTCCCTGTATAGTGCTTCCCGCCCCACGCACTTTCAGCCCACCAGTCTCATCACCATTACCCTCCATCCAATCGCCATCAGGCTTTACTCCTTGTGTCTTCGCCGCCACATCGACACTCCCTTGAGGAACACTGCACGCGAGGGCGACGGTGCTGGGAAAGGGGGAAGAGCTGTCGAGGACAGTTTTTTTTTTTTTTTTTTTTTCGAAAGATACAAGCTTCATATTGGTGTATGTTTGAAGGATATTTGATCCACTGATTACGCAAACAACTTTAAGTACTAACATTTATTCCCTTTTTTCCTCTAATGCTGTTGTCTCTACTGCCTCATCTGCTAATGTAAGTAATGTAATGCAAGTAAATGTAAGTAAGTAAGCACAACTAGTAACTGTTGATAAGGATCCAAGTACAACACAACTATTACATTATCAACTCTGTGATCAACACAATACACCTTACTATACTGACAACCGAACATGTACAGCCGCTTTATATGAAATTTAATTTCTGACCTTTTTGCGGTAATAATATATTCCGCTATTATAACGAGTACAAATTTCTTTTTCATAAAACACCTATATCAGAATCTTTGCATATTATTATAAGTAAAAATATATATATGTTTCTTCTCTCACTGTCAGTTTATTTATTTATCGTTTATAAATTTAGTACTTCTTTATTTACATTACAAATTTTTTGTTATGTGAGTAGTTTTAACTTTACGATTTATAGATGTCAAGTGCTTAAAAAGAGCTCCAAACTTTTGCAATGATGTTTATCAACGTCAATGAATAAATCTTATGGCCCCTTCTTTTATGCTGGTACAGTATAATGGTAAAGACCTCATTCATTATGCATTTGTAATTTTCTGCATTTTCATGTATTATACAGCCATAGTAATGATATAAGTGCGGCGGCGGTGAGTGTGGTGGTAGTGGTAATATAAGTGCAAAGGTTGAGATAAATGTGGTTGCAGCGATGGTAAGAGTGGCAGGTGCGACGGTGAGATCTGTGTTGTTGGAGGTGGTGGTGGCTAGAGGTGGGGGTGACATGGGAAGGTCTCGAAAGGGAGCATAATTTAACGAGAAAACTAATACTCTTACGTGAGTAATAAGTTTTTTAATGCCGGTGAAATTGTCTTTTAATTTTGATCCACCACCACCACACACACACCACACACACACCACACCACACACCAAAAACACCACACCACCACATCACACACACCCCCCAAAAAACACACAACCCCCAACACACACACATACACACACAATATACACACCACTTAAAAGCAAAATGCACACCCACCACCCCACAACACAACAACACACACACACACACACAACACACACCACACCACAAACACAACACTCACCACACACACACACACCACAACAACACACACACCCCACACAAACACACCACCCACACACTCAAAGGTCAATGGGGGGAGTGTAATTATATTGAATAATTTGCGACCCGAAAGAATAAAGAAAAGGAGTATGAGCACATGTGAAGATCAATGTTAAAGGGATTTACCAGCTGATCACCAAAGTGTGAGCGCTTCACATTTTGGAAAAAAAAGAGGAGAGAGAAAAGAGAGAGAGAGGGAGGAGAGGAGGAGGGGGGAGAGGGAGGAGAGGGGGAGAGGAGGAAAAAAGGGGGGGGAGAGGGAGAGAAAGAAGAGGAGAGAAGGGGAGAGGGAAAAGAAGAAAGAAGAGGGGAGAGAGAGAGAGGGAGAGAGGGGAGAGAGAGAGAGAGAGATGAGAGAGAGAGAGAGAGAGAGAGAGAGAGAGAGAGAGAGAGAGAGAGAGAGAGAGAGAGAGAGAGAGAGAGAGAGAGAGAGAGAGAGAGAGAGAGAGAGAGAGAGAGAGGAGAGAGAGAGAGAGAGAGAGAGAGAGAGAGAGGAAAAAAATTGAAGGTAGACCTTTTTTGTCTTCATGAGGTGTTTCAGCGAATGTTTGTTTATCATTTTGAGTGTGTTTATATAACGAAAGTGACTGTCAATATGTGCGCAAGACTACTCCAGAAAGGGCGCCACCGCCACCACCACCTCACTGCCTCTGTTCTCACAATGAGAAGGTGAGGGCGTCGGGTCCTCCCTGCAGACAAATGCACCTTCAACAATCGCTCGGTAGCCGAGGTGAAAAAAAATGGGCTTATAATACATTGGACAAAATAAGGCTTGGTTTGCCCTATTCAGAAGTTAAAGAAAGAAAAGAAGTCAGCCGCTCCCCAGCGTCCCTTCGTGAATCACGTACTGTAGAGTTGGACGTCTGGTGAATGACGTTGACAAATGCAGGGTAGAGTCATCAGCCCATGAGCAGATAGGGTTTGTCAGCTAAGTGAGGGAAATTTCGGCCTATATACGGTCCAGTTGAGTCTAGCCTTGAAATTCCATGATAATTAATTCCTTCGTATTCGGGCTCGTGGGTCCAATTTTGGGGGGGACCATTTCTGAAGGGATAAAAGTACATCACGTCCTTGAACCCAGAACGAGAGATAAATCAATATTGATTTCTCTCTATCACTTTCCTTTTTCGTAGCGAGGTTAATATCCGAAAGCCTCGAGAAAGTGCCTGAACCTCAACAGTGACTGAATTCTGAGTACAAACACAAAAATCCACCATAATTTTAAATGAGACGTTGACGCCTCTATTAAAAACGAAAACTCTACAGCTTTATAACTCAAAACATCCTTACCAGACGAACGTGATGGTCTGGCTGAAAGTTATTACTTAACACACTACTCAAGTTTTGCTGCCACTTCAGATGTTTTTGATGGTGCTGAAGTGCCGCCTCGTCATGTTACCACCTTGGTCTTCTAAAACGTATGTATAGGCAACTGGTCTTCAACTTTCTGAGCTTCTGAGTTCGTGTATATCTACTTGCCTATTGCGTACTGCTCTCTCTCTCTCTCTCTCTCTCTCTCTCTCTCTCTCTCTCTCTCTCTCTCTCTCTCTCTCTCTCTCTCTCTCTCTCTCTCTCTCTCTCTCTCCTCTCTCTCTCTCTCTCTCTCTCTCCTCTCTCTCTCTCTCTCTCTCTCTCTCCTCTTCTCTCTCTCTCTCTCTCTCTCTCTCTCTCTCTCTCTCTCTCTCTCTCTCTCTCTCTCTTTTTCTATCTCTTTTTGTTTTTTTATTTAAACTGTTAATACATAGGTAGTAGAGCTAAAGCTCTAGGTTTTACACTAGAGCTATCTATAGCTGCTACATGTAATATAAAACATACATTTCATATTCAATAATCTAGGCCATCAACCAGCTGTTCACCCCCCGTTTGAAGTCTTGTAGCAAGGCCTGGTGGTGGAGGTCGGTTTAGCGAGCTAACTCGTTCCATAGGCGGCCGTAGCGGGGTAAGAAGGAACGTATGTGGTGCTCTGTCTTCGAGAATGACACAGTCACTTGCTCTTGTCTGTATGGGGCGACACGGGTGGAATGAAGGGGCGGCGGGGGCCTGGGGAGCTTGATGGCTGTAAGATGGGGCGAGTGGAGATTGAGTGCCTTGTGCATGACACATAAACCTGTCACGTCCCTGCGCTCCTGAAGGGGTTGGAAGGAGTCAGGCGCGGGGTCGTGACGTTTGCCGTTCACCAGACGCTGGGCTCTTTTCTGGACGCGTCTTGTGTGGCCATGTAAGAGGGCGGGCAGTAAGATCATGCATGCTAGGAGGGAGTATTCCATGAGGGGACGTACCTGTGCCGTGCACAGGACCTCAACCCCTTTGGCATCCCAAAGGTGGGAGATGTTTCATTGAGTTTCATTGAGTTTATTGCCACATATTATATATTATATATATATATATATATATATATATATATATATATATATATATATGTATATATATATATATATATATATATATATATATATATATATATATATATATATATATATATATATATATATACACAGTAATCCAACATACATAGGTTCAGCGTGGCACGATCTGCCGAGCCGAGGCTCCATAGCAGAAGTAGTACATTCACACGGCTGATAAACTCAGCACAGACAGCACACAAAAAACATTATGTTTGGCCAATTTATACAATAAGAACAAATTATGTTACAGTAATGGAAGCATTAGTGAAATTAATAGTAAGAGTAGTTAGTTGAAGCAGCAGTAGTAGTAGTAGTAATGGAAGTAGTAGTAGGAGAGGGTGGTGGTAGTAGTAGTAGTAGTAGTAGTAGTAGTAGTAGTAGTAGTAGTAGTAGTAGTAGTAGTAGTAATAGGACGTAGTAGTGTTAGTAGTAATAGTTGTAGAGAAAGTAGTAGTAGTAGTTGGAGAGTAGTATAAGTAGTAATGGAAGTAGGACGATCAGTAATAGAGGAGGGGGGTGGTTGTGGTAGTAGTATTAGTAGTACTAGTAATAGTAGTAGCAGTAGTAGTAATAGGAGCGAGTAGTTGTAGTAGTAGGAACGAAAAGAAGTAGTTGCATGAGTAAAAGTGGATAGAATTTTTTTTTTTTGCATATGCAAGAAATATTTTTGTATTTTATCTTTAAAGGTTACCATACTATGTGTATTGGACTGAAGTCTTAAATAATTTGGGATGGAATTCCACAACTTAGGGCCATACTATATTATACTATTTTTGGAAAGAGTAGTACGAAATTGCGGGTATATTAAATTTATATTATTTCCTCTGGTGTTATGATCATGTTCCATAAATACAAAAAAGTCGTTGCGGTAGACAAATACATTTTTATACACAAACCTAACAACAACATTTTTATGAATATAAGGGAATTTCACCACGTTCATTATTTCCAACACTGGGCCAGTTGAGTCATATTTACCTTTAAATGATATGCACCTCAGAATTTTTTGGGGGGCTACAAAGACATTATGTAGATATGATGGCCATGTACAAACCCATATAGGTTAACAATAAATTATACGTATATAGCATAATGTAAAGTAAATACTAGGCATGGCTTCCTTTGTTAGCAAGTGTCTGATTCTATACAAAATTCCACATATTTTAGATAATTTATCACAGACGACATCAATATAATTTTTCCAATTTAGATATGAATCAATATGCACACCAAGGAGGCATGTTTGTTCTACCTGATTTATAGTTTTGCCATTTAAATACAATGGTGGCATTACATTATTTACTCAACGATTTTGAAATAAAATATAGTTAGTTTTACTTACATTTAGATTAAATTTGTTGCATTCAAGCCATTTTACTATAAGTTGGAGTTCTTTATTTAAGTTGGAATGTAATGAGTCAATGTCTTTATCTGCTAAGAGAAGATTTGTGTCATCTGCGAACATTACAAATTTAAAGTTTGAACTAGCATATATTATGTCGTTGATATATATCAAAAAAAGAATCGGTCCTAATATTGATCCTTGCGGCCGGACGGATGTGCCGGACGCAGCACTCACTCACTCACTCACTCACTCACTCACTCACTCACTCACTCACTCACTCACTCACTCACTCACTCACTCACTCACTCACTCACTCACTCACTCACTCACATCACTCACTCACTCAACTCACTCACTCACTCACTCACATCACTCACTCACTCACTCACTCACTCACTCACTCACTCACTCACTCACTCACTCACTCACTCACTCACCTCACTCACTCACTCTCACTCACCACTCACTCACTCACTCACTCACTCACTCACCATCACTCACTCACTCACTCACTCACTCACTCACTCACTCACTCACTCACTCACTCACTCACTCACATCACTCACTCACTCACTCACTCACTCACTCACTCCACTCACTCACTCACTCACTCACTCACTCACTCACTCACTCACTCACCACTCACTCACTCACTCACTCACTCACTCACTCACTCACTCACTCACTCACTCACTCACTCACTCACTCACCTCACTCACTCACTCACTCCTCACTCACTCACTCACTCACTCACTACTCACTCACTCACTCACTCACTCACTCACTCACTCACTCACTCAAATCACTCCATCACTCACTCACTCACTCACTCACTCACTCACTCACTCACTCACTCACTCACTCACTCACTCACTCACTCACTCACTCACTCACCCACTCACTCACTCACTCACTCACTCACTCACTCACTCACTCACTCACTCACTCACTCACTCACTCACTCACTCACTCACTCACTCACTCACTCACTCACTCACTCACTCACTCACTCACTCACTCACTCACTCACTCACTCACTCACTCACTCACTCACTCACTCACTCTACTCACTCACTCACTCACTCACTCACTCACTCACTCACTCACCTCACTCATCACTCACCTCACTCACTCACTCACTCACTCACTCACTCACTCACTCACTCACTCACTCACTCACTCACTCACTCACTCACTCACTCACTCACTCACTCACTCACTCACTCACTCACCACTCACTCACTCACTCACTCACTCACTCACTCACTCACTCACTCACTCATCACTCACTCACTCACTCACTCACTCACTCACTCACCTCACTCACTCACACTCCTCTCTCTCTCTCTCTCTCTCTCTCTCTCTCTCTCTCTCTCTCTCTCTCTCTCTCTCTCTCTCTCTCTCTCTCTCTCTCTCTCTCTCTCTCTCTCTCTCTCTCTCTCGCTCTCTCTCTCTCTCTCATAAGATACTATTCATTCGTCAACGCTCTCAGAAAATATAAAATAAGATTCTAAATAATGATGATAATGTCGCATTGTACATAATGGCTTGCGTGTAGTCCCGTAGCCACCATAATTCAATCGCTTAACCCATCAATATATTCATCGCATTAAGCCTCATTTACTTCCATAATTGGGATATTAGGATCACGCTGAGTGGAGCAAAAGGCTTAACAGATTACGGAGATACCATTGTGTTGGGATCGCAGAGTACGTTCTCCTGATGCCTCCTGCACCTCCCAACTTTTGTTCTGGCACCAGCAGCTCTCACACCTACAGTCCAACTTTCTGGTAGGAGGGAAAGAATTCGCAAGGGAAGGATCAGCACTATCTGTGAGAAAGCATCGACACACTCAGCAGAGATAGGCATGTAGGCGCCGCTGTGAGCGTTCGAGGAGCTGCCAGAGGTGCTATAAAGGCTCCCAGCACGCAAAGGTTCCTCCTGTGATGGCATAAAGGGGAGTGCACAGATGGCGGGAAGACAAAGAAAAGGTTCAATCCGGTTTTTAATGTTTTTTAAGACTTAGGTTTAAGACGTTCATTAGCTGTTGTTGTAATGAATACGATTATTTTATTCGTGTAGATGGAAAGTTGCGCTCAATTATACGGATATATTCAAATTTATATTTTCTGCCAGCTAGGTAGTATATGATTAAACAACAAGAAAAAGAAATAATGTTTAGACTTTTAATTTGAAATGCATTTCTTCTACATAAGTCACAAAGAATAACTCAAACTTAGGCGGTGAAACAAACCCAGGGAAAAAACTTTTAAATTTACCGCTTCGGTCGTAACACTAAGATTACTCAAATGGATTAAATAAACAATAAAATATTATTATATAATAAATTAAGATATATGTATGACTTTGGTTTACCTTCACTCTGTACTAGTTTGAAATTCTCACTGTCCCTTTGTCTGTGAATCTGATCCTGCTTCTCTTTTTATCGACACACACACACACACACACACACACACACACACACACACACACACACACACACACACACACACACACACACACACACACACACATACACACACACACGTACACACACACACACACACACACACACATACACACATACACACACACACACACACACACACGCACATACACACAAGTTCAGCTGCCTCTATTCCTTTCTCCATCCCACTTATGTACCCGCCTCAGGACGTACTTTGTATCTCAGCATATTAAACCGATTAATATTAGCAGTGAGTGGGCGCGCGCACACAAACACGGTCACACAAACACTCACACACACACCATGGCTCTGTTCTCGTATTTAATCATACACAATTAGCTTTCCACATCTGGCCAGAAGAGCGATTACTGAGGGTAAAGTTTTCCATCAAATTTAGCGGAACGTAATTTTTCCACACAGCAAAGAAGAGCACAAACGATTTTTCATTATTTTTTTTTAATATTTCGTGGAAGGTGGTTGGACGCCCTTCAATATCCACATGAAAGTTTCCCCACAGGTGTGTGTATCTGTGTATGTGTGTGTGTGTGTGTGTGTGTGTGTGTGTGTGTGTGTGTGTGTGTGTGTGTGTGTGTGTGTGTGTGTGTGTGTGTGTGTGTGTGTGTGTGTGTGTGTATTCACCTAGTTGTATTCATTTTGTTGTATTTTACAGAGCCTGAGCAACGCTCGTATGACCCCGTCTCCACATCAATTTTTTTTTTTTTATCATTCATCCTTAGTGCTTAGTGTTGGCCGAAGCCACCACCCCGGGAGGCGGGTCACAAACCCCCGGCTAACACCCGGCACCCATTCACTGCTGGGTGGACGGGTTTTAAGAAGACCGCCCGTCTGTCTTCGCTCCGCCCGGGGATCGAACCCGGGAGGGACTTCTCGGTTGTGAGCCGAGTGTGCTAACCGCTACACTACGGAGTTACCAAGTGTGTGTGTGTGTGAAAGAGAGAGAGAGAGAGAGAGAGAGAGAGAGAGAGAGAGAGAGAGAGAGAGAGAGAGAGAGAGAGAGAGAGAGAGAGAGAGAGAGAGAGAGAGAGAGAGAGAGAGAGAGAGAGAGAGAGAGAGAGAGAGAGAGAGAGAGAGAGCGAGAGCGAGAGCGAGAGCGAGAGCGAGAGCGAGAGCGAGAGCAAGAGCGAGAGAGAGAGAGAGAGAGAGAGAGAGAGAGAGAGAGAGAGAGAGAGAGAGAGAGAGAGAGAGAGAAGAGGGGAGAGAGAGAGAGAGATTGTTTTATTAGGCTTAACCATAGACCACTGTATACCCCTGGACTGCACACGCGACAATGTTTTGAATTGCGGGCTGCATAGGGGCCTGCGGGGCGGCCGACAAAGAGATATAGTGGTCTATGGACTATCATATAGACTGGTTTATCAGTATATATGATATACTGTAATATTCGTAAATGTTTGTTCTATAATATTATCAAATAAAAAACAGTAAAACACGCTAAAGAAATGCCATTACGAGACTATGAAGAAATATGCATGAACTTAATATTCACTTAACTCTTCGCCATTTAAAACTTTGCGAGTCAGCTTTTATCATGCAGGGTATCAATAGAAGCGCAATTTTATTAGCTTTCCATTGCGATATTTCGTTATCTGATAAATTAATTAGAACCATGCATAAATTAGCATTAAATAAATAAATAAAATCATCAATCGGGTAATTCTCCCGATTGATGATGTTATTTATTTGCATATATATTTCGTTTTCTGATAAATGATTTAGTACCATGTATAAATTAGCGTTGACTAAATAAATAACCTCATCAATCGGGAAAATTACCCGATTGATGATTTTATTTATTTAGTTAACGCTAATTTATGCATGGTTCTAATTCATTTATCAGATAACGAAATATAGCACTGGAGAGCTAATAACATCGCGCTTCTATTGATATCCTTCATGATAAAAGTTGACTCGCAAAGTTTAAAATGGCGAACAGTTGAAGTGAATATTAAGTTCATGCATATTTCTTCAGTCTCGTAATTGCATTTTTTTAGCGTGTTTTACTATTTTTTATTTGATAATATTATAAAACAAACATTTACGAAGATTACAGCATATCATATATACTGATAAACCAGTCTATATGATCCGTATATATATATATATATATAATATATATATATATTATATATATATATATATATATATATATATATATATATATAATATATATTTTATATATATATATATGAATCCGAACGGCCCACCGACTTCAGGCCCTTGTGCGACAGGCCGATATTCCGTGCGCAGTCCAGGGCCCGTATTTATAATAGCTTATGGGTTTCCCATAAGCAGACAAAATGGCGAAGTTTGCCATAAGTCACCGAAAATTGCATAAGTGCTCGTGTTTTCCCATAAAGTTGCCCATAAGTGCTAGGGGATGTCCGGAGGTTCCATAAGGATCCTTATGTTGACATAAGCCGTCAACATGGCAGCAAAACAACTCTTCCGCCAGAACCAACTCAGGCATTTTCGTGCCAGAAGAGACGTTCTCGGCTAATTGAATGACGAAGAACTTGTCAAGAGGTATCGGCTGAACCATGAGGGAATTATGTATGTTACTCTCGTAAATGCATTCCTCCAGAGTAAATAAAAAAGGAACCATACACTGACAGCGGGAATGAAAATTATAATAACATTATGATTGTTTCCTCGCCACTGGCAAGATGCAGTAGGCACTGAGCAGTGCAGCTGCTGCAGTGATGACCATGGAGCAGCTGGAGTGGACAGGGAAAATGCTTGCTCAAGGCCGTCCATGGTAATACTCTCGTGTACCCAAATTCTGTGCGAGACAACAATTGAGAATACTCGCCAACGGAAATTTTCGACGACAGTTCCACTTCTACATAGATGAAAAGGATGAATAAAGGGTTTTCATTGTTTATTTGACAACATTTTTCGAAGGCATTATTATTTTCTATTTAGTATTGATGTTTATAATAAATTTAGCTCTTGTTTTTGGCAGAAATGAAGGTAAAGATTTGTTTTACCTACGCAGTCATATCTACCTTCTGGAGGGCTATCATTTCAGCTTCAGCACGTAGTGGAGATACTACTTCCGGAAAAACAAAAATGTAATACTTAGAAACAAGGTTATTTTTTTACACTAGGACCAGAATTACCTACACAATTGGGAGTGTGCTTTCTGTTTACCTTAATGGATTCTAAGAAACTCTCAATGAGTTTCTGTCGCAAATAATTACTTTTGGAGATGTCAAATGTTTTTAGTAAGAAGCGTATATGACATGAAATTAAGTAACCTAAACCCACCTTTAGATTCACTAACCTAACCTAATGTAACGTAACCCCACCTTTAGATTCACTAACCTAACTCCACCTTTAGATTCACTAACCTAACCTAACTCCACGTTTTAACCTAACTAAAGCCAAATCCTCATTGGAAAGTGTCCGCGGCAAGGGAAGAAAAGCAGAGGCGATGCAGGTCACAAGAGGAAGAAGAGTGAGACGCACGTAAACACTTGTCTTTCTCCTCCCTATAAATAACAGGTATTGTTGTAGTGTTTGCCCATACTCCCCCCTCTCCCCAAAACAAGTTTGGGCACCTTGGGGGATATGCGGGATATTTGGCTGGGGTACAAAATGTGCGTTGCAACCACATAGTTATTGAGTTAGGTAGTGGCGTAAAAATTCCCTAGATCTAGGGAAAATTGACTGAATTTCTTCAGTCAAGAAAAGTGTGGACCTGCTGACGATCCTCACAAACAGAATGACCGGAGTATCGAGTCCACCCCACCCTCCCCCACCCATCCCATTAAGAAGTAAGATAAAACAAAATTTGGTTACCGGGGGTGTCGAGGGGCCCCATTAGGTTAGGTTAGATTATCGGGTGATTATCGCTAAGTTAGGATAGGTTATCGGTTGATTATCGCTGTTAGGATAGATTATCGGGGGTCAAGGGGGGCAGAGCCCCTCGCTAGGAGGTTAGGTTTAATTTGCTTAGGTTAGGTTAGATTACGAGGGGGCCTTGTAATCTCGGAGCTTGAAGGTTAGGTAAATTTCCCATATCTAGGGAAAATTACCCTAGATATAGGTAATTTTGACTCCTACACAACTCTAAAAATACGTGTTTTCGACGCATTATTTAGTCCCCACCCTCAAACCCCGCATTCCCACAGGTCCCCAAGCTTGTTTGGGGCAAGGGAGAGAGTATGGGCAAACGCTAGAAATTTACCAAATAACATCATATTTCCAAATATAATGGCGGAAGGGTGACGGAAGGATACACACAAGTTAACCCATGTAGTAAAGGAGGAGAAAGAAACAATAGCCAGGGAGGAAGTGATGATCAGGCAGAGATACGGCAGTATACGTAGCTACAGATACGGCAGTATATCTACCTAGCTATATGTGTACTGCCGTATCTGCCTGGTCATCACTCCCTCCCTGGCTTTTGCCCCTTTCCCCTTCTGTACTACGTGGTTTACCTGTTGTGTTTCCTTCCGTCACCCTTCTACCATTACTTGTGGAGATATAACATATTATTTATAGGGAGGAGAGAGACAAGTGTTTACATCGTTCCCCGTGTAAAACTTTTCTACGGGATCTTATTTACACGTATATATGAATTAATCCTTTAATATTGCTTTATTTTCAGTTCGTAAGGTTCTCACATAATTTACTGCTCATATTTTACTGATTTCAAGCGTTATTTCATGATCTAAGAGACATTTTAGGGTAATGTAAATGCTACGTTTAGCGCGAAGTTGTGTCAGCAGGAACTGCTAGACCCATAGCATTGGCGGAAATTTGCTCCATAGCTATGGAGATCTTATGAGCAACTTTATGTTATGTCGAACCTTATGGGAATCCCATAGCCTTATTATAAATACCGGGCCTGGTATACAGTGGTCTATGGTTTAACATAACATACATAAAGTCAATTATACATTAATTATATACAAGACGCGGTCCATTGAGCCGAGACTCTTTATGGACCTCATGCCTTAGATTTTTTTTAAATTACAACAGTCGTGGAAACGTGTGGACTTTATTTAGTATCGAATATGTTATAAAAATAAAATATATATATAAATATGGGTTCATTTAAATTGTTATAATAAAAACAAATCAATGGTAATAATAATATTAATAATAATAATAATAATAATAATAATAATAATAATAATAATAATAATAATAATAATAATAATAATAGTAATACATTTTAATAATATAAAAAAAAATTAAAATAATAATGATAGCTATATTTGAATAGACGGATAGTCATGATCACAATTAAAGCAAGATATTAATAAGAATAAAAATAATGATAACGTAATATTGCAATATATGTAATAATGAGAACAGTGAGAGCAATAACAATAATGAAAATAGTAACAATGTTAGTACATGTATGATAAAGGAATTAAATATTTAACTATCTTGCTGGAAATTTTTGAACATCTTGAGCTTAGTTTTGTATTTGAATGAATTGAGTGTTGGGATGTTTTTCATGTCATCTGGGAGTTGGTTCCACAGTTTTGCTGCTCTAAAAAGGACGTTTTGTTGTACATGTGCTGTCCTGCATAATGGGAGTCTGAGATCTTTAGGCCTTCGGGTATCAGTATTGTGGGAGAGGTATTTAAAATCTTTGTTTACTGGATGCCTATGGAGAGCTTTATGTACAAACAAATGTGTCTGAAGAGATACAATGTCATGAAATTTAAGTAGTTTGCATTTAACAAATAGGGTATTAGTGTGGGCATATCTAAGTTCATGAAGCATGATCCGCAGTAGCTTTTTCTGAGCTATGAAAATATCACCTATGTATGTTTTGTATGCGCCTCCCCAAATTGCTGAACAGTAAATCAAATGCGGATATGCAATGGATAGATAAATTTGTCCTAAGCAGTCGGAATTAATAAAATTTCTTACCCTGTATAATACACCAGATATTTTAGAGATTTTAGTTTTTATCTCATTGAATTGTGGTTGCCAGTTTAATTTATTATCTAAGATGATTCCTAAAAATTTAGTTTCCTATATCTTTTTTATTCTATTATTGTTAATTCTTATATCAATATCATAGTGTTGATTTAAAGTGTGTGATACCATAAAGTGAATTTTTGAAGTGTTTAACGTAGGTTTATTACTTTTTATCCAATTTGATAGTTGCTCTAATTCTTCATTTAAAGTATTTTTAAGTTCATTGAAATCTTCTTGGTATACAGATGTTCGTATCGTATAAAAGAACAAAATTAAGTTTATTGCTACTACGTGTGATATCATTAAATAAATTAAAAACAAGATTGGTCCTTGGATGGAGCCTTGAGGCACACCACAATTAATGGGTCTAAGACTAGATGTTTTACTATCATACACTGCGTATTGTTTTCTTTGGTTAAGATAACACTGGAACCATTTATAGGCCGGACCACGAATCCCGTATACCAGTAGTTTCTCTAATATAATGGAGTGTGGGATAGTGTCAAAGGCTTTACTTAAGTCACAAAATACAGTTAGTTGGTATAACTTACTATCTAAGGCGTTGTAAATACTTTGAGTGACTTGGTGTATTGCCTGTTCAACTGAATGGTTTGGGCGAAATCCATGTTGGCACTCTGTTAATAAGGCATGTTGGGAAAGATAATTGATTAGCCTTGTTGCTACTAGTTTTTCGAAAATTTTACTAATGCTTGGTAGAATTGATATCAATCAATCAATCATTGGGGGCATACGCCGGGGGGCGCGTCGCCTCGCCCACCCTACGATGCCACTCTCGGGGGTCACCACGCGCGAGTTCCCATGCAGGCTCCTTTCCCATACCAAGCAGCTCTCGACAAGAAACATCAACTTGCCCCAGCCACGAGCCTTGTGGGCGCCCCCTTGGCCTCCTCCACGCCGGATTGTCTCTTACAGATACAACCCGATGGGAAGGATCGGTTTCAGGGTAGCGTGCCACATGCCCATATAGCCCAAGTTGGCGCTGACGGACTATGCAGGTAATAGGCCTCGATTCAGTCTCACGGTGCAATCGCTGATTTGACACGTAATCATCCCAGCGATACCCCATGATTCTGCGAAGACACTTATTACCAAAGGCATTGATTCGTCTCTTCAAGTCACTATTTAGTGTCCATGTCTCACAACCATAGAGTAAGACAGGGATCACAAGCGACTTGAAGATCCGGATCTTTGTCCTCCTGCACAGGTACCGACAACGCCAAATACTCCCGCTGAGCGAGTCCATAACACCGTGGGCTATGCCAATCCGCCGTAAGACTTCTTGACGTGACCCGCCGTCATTATGGATTGCGCTACCAAGGTATGTAAAACTTTCCAAGATCTCAATGTCCTCGCCACACGCATGAACAGACTGTACTGCTTCATCTAGTAAGTCTCCAAAAACCTGGACCTTGGTCTTGAGCCAGGAGACCTCAAGTCCCAAAGGCTTTGCCTCCTCGTGCAGCGCCTCGAGAGCCATCACCAGTACCTCCAGCGACTCAGCAAAGATTACTGCATCATCGGCAAAAACAAGATCAGTGATCTGGGTGTTGCCGACGGATGCTCCACAATCACTTGGACCTACAACCTTGTCCAATACCCAGTCCATACAAGCGTTGGAAAGTGATGGGGCAAGGACGCACCCTTGCCTCACTCCTGTATTCACAGGAAAGAAGCTGGATACACCTGCCCCACACTTCACAGCACTCTCAGTCCCAGAATACAGACCAGTTACCAAACCAATAGTCCTTGCAGGAATCCCTCGAAGTCGCAGAAGATCCCAGAGTGACTCACGATGCACTGAGTCAAACGCCTTCTTGAGATCAACATAGGCTGCAAGCATCCCCTGTCGAAACTCACGTCGGCGTTCCACCAAGAATTGATATCGGCCTATTATAATTGGTGTGTAGGGATGTGTCGCCTTTTTTATATATTGGTATTACTTTTGCAATCTTTAACTGCATGGGAAAGGAACCTTCTTTAAAAGACTTGTTTATAATATGTGCAAGAAATGGAGAGACCTCTTCACAACATTCTTTAAAAATTTTAGCATTAATGTTGTCGTGACCTGGTGACGATATCTTGAGTCTGTGAATTATGGATTTGACTTCTGTAGCTGTTGTTGGATTCAGATAGAGAGATATATCAACAGGTTCTGGAAGGAAATTACTGAATGGAACGAGAGTTGGTATGTCTTGAGCTAAGGTGTTTGCCATGTTACAAAAGTATTTGTTGAATTCCTCCGCTATGTCCTCACTATTTGTCAAAGTACAGTCTTGAAACGTGATGGACGGTGGTGGCTCAGAGCTTTTATTTCTTCCTGTGAGAGTTTTTATGATATCCCAGGTTTTCTTGGTATGCCCTGCATTTTCTTGGAGTTTGTCTTTAAAGTGATTTTCTTTAGCTGATCTTATCATTGCTGAAAGCTGATTTCTATACCTCTTGAAAGTAGTTTCATAAGTTAGGGGCCATTTGGCATAGAGTTTTTGCAACCTATTGCGTTGTTTGATTGACGTTTTAATACCTGAAGTTATGTATGGTTTGCCATAGTGTTTTTCTTTTATTGTGATTTGCTTGACAGGAAACTTAGTGTTATATAGATTTGTAAAAAAAAATTATGAAAGTTTCAAATGTATCATTTACACTTTTGCCATCTTTTTCCGTAAGCCAACTATATTGTGATAGTTCTGTTTTGAATGAGTTGACAGATTCATTAGTAAATATTCTTTTTGTTATTTTGATGTGTGAGCAATTATCATTGTGTTGAGGAATGGAAAAAGAACTGAAGACTGAGAAGTGGTCGCTTATTGAAGTGTACATGATGCCACTAGACTGATAATTTTGCATGTTATTGGTCCAGATGTGATCAATTAACGTCGCTGAGGTATTTGTTACTCTTGTAGGTTTAGTAATTACAGGAAAGAATGAATAAGTATAGAATAATTGTAATAGTTCATTTACGCTTTTGTTTGTATGCTTAAGGA